>JAGFPH010002887.1:36709-55196 GCA_018207615.1 Philaenus spumarius | reverse complement strand
TAAGTGACCTTCGGTCGGGTTCGGGGACGATCGGTAATGTTCGGGTTGTTATAATACAATTTATACTATATCCCGACGACACTATAACACCGTGTACCTGATACAAGGTTGCAGACGGATGGTAAACTTATATACCTCACAAGATATTACATTCTCAACAGAGTCGGCGTAGCCTAACCGCTAACGCTGCGGACTCGGGTCATGGTGATACCCGGTTCGACTCTCGGCGACACCCAAACTTTTTTCAAAGCAAAAAATTAAATTAAATTAAATATTAATTATTACAAAACAAGATGGCTGCCAAAAAAAAAAAAGATGGCAGCTCAAAATTCCCCAAAATCTTTAAAAC
Source organism: Philaenus spumarius (assembly GCA_018207615.1). Classification (NCBI taxonomy): domain Eukaryota; kingdom Metazoa; phylum Arthropoda; class Insecta; order Hemiptera; family Aphrophoridae; genus Philaenus; species Philaenus spumarius. The sequence goes on along the minus strand of JAGFPH010002887.1, from coordinate 54,847 downwards.
TCCAAAATCCCAAAAATTTCAAAATTCCCCAAAAATCCAAAAATTCCAAAAAATGTTAGGATAGGTTAGGACCCCCCAAAAAAACCCCAAATCCAAAAAATGTTAGGAAAGGACCCCCCAAAAAAAACCCAAAATCCAAAATTCCCAAAAAATGGCTTAGGTGTGGACTTAAAAAAAAGTGGGCGTGGCTTGGGTTAGGAACCAAAAAAACCCCAAAAAACACCCAAAAAAAAGGGGTCGTGGCTTGGGTTAGAAACCAAAAAGACCCAAAAAAACACCCAAAAACAGGGGGCGTGGTCCAAGGTCAATGACCTTCCACCACCACTTTTGGCGCCGCCATATCGTCGCGGACTCTATTCACAACCATACATGCGCACTCACACACCCGATATCCCATAAAATGGCAGCGTACAATAGCTTTGTCCACCGTCTTTTAACAATACCAATGAACCAACAGGACTTCCGTAACGAACTTAAAACCATCAAATACATAGCACATGCGAATGGTTATCATGACGTAATGATCGATAAATTGCTACGTACACATATTTCAAACAAACAAAACCCCATCGAACGCACTAAAAGTAAAAATAGGAAATTTGTTTCAGTCGAATATTCAAAAGTGTTCCACATATGCTAAAAAACACGTTTGCAAAACATGATATCAACGTTACTTTTCGCACCAACAATAACGTGTAAAAGTTATTACGACCAAAACGTTTGATCCCGACGGAAAAGAAATCAGGTGTTTATAGAATTGAATGTAATGATTGTGACAGTTTCTATGTTGGCCAGACGGGCAGAGCTTTCAAAGAACGGTTTAAAGAACATTTGCCACACAACAACATGCGCAAAATAAATTCAAACTTCGCTCAACATTTAATTGACTCCAACCATTCATACACTGATTTTATCACAAATTTGACCCCAATCCATTTTTGCAATAAGGGAAGACTTTTTTGGACGCAATGGAAGAATTCTAAATATACAAAGAATTTAACAAAAATTCCGCCAATGTCTTAAACGATCAGCTGTCATTCAAGAGTAATGATCTATATGACACAGCCCTCGGCTATCTCAAGAAAACCGGTCCTTAGGCTAAATAAATATTAATACTCCATAAATTGTGTTAGTACAGCAGTGGCAGCTCAACGATATACATCGTAGAAATAAATAATTATTCGGCATTTATGTTTTAATGTGTTTTTAAACGTTTTATAAAAGTGTTGTGTGTTTGTGTTTTTTATAAAGTGTGTTTTTAGTGTTTTATGTGTGCTTGACAATGGGAATGCGTTCCCGAAACGCGTCGTATTAAGATTACTTAATCATTCTTCAGAAGTCACAAGACGGACAAATTTAACAAGGTAATATTTATTAATATATTATCTTCTATATTATTCAAAGTGACTTGGAAACCAACAATTATGAAAATAAAACTAGAAGCTGTTCAAGCATCTTTGGTTTATAAATTCAGGAACTTGAAGACACAGTTGTTTAAGACCAATTTACACATCAAATTTAATAAGAAGTGCTTACAAATGGATATTGTTACTGCGTACGCGACTGTACATATCAATAGTAATTCGTTATCCGTCGTCAGAGCTAAACATGTAGCTGAACTAACATGGATAAAAGAAGAAATTAAAAACCTTTACGCTAAGAAAATTAAATTAAACCGAGAACCATATTATTTATTTTTAGAATTATTGAACGTAATACACCCTGCATATATAGACAGTACTTTAAAGTACGTGCACCATCAGGTGAATAGTATTTCAAAACAAACCATCCTTGTACACAAACGTAAGCTACAAAGCTTATCCAACAGGCAACATCCTAAAATCAACATAATAAGTAAACATAAATTTCATCCTCGTGTATCTAATCTGCCTAGCATAGACTTTGATAAACAAGAGATAAACCTGTTAAATAAAGGTCTTAAATACAACATCCCAAAGTTAGGTAAAATAAATTTAACACATGAGGTCATCAACGCCGAATCTGCAATTAAAATGTTACCTAATATGAGGATCCAGAATGAAACTCGAGTTCTCATTAATAACAAAATAAAAACTTTTATAAAATCAGACGTGGATAATAATAAAAATGTCGTTAGGTTGAACAATTTATACAATGACGATTTTAAATGCTTGAAACAAATTAAAACTTAACTATTAAACAATGACGCCGTTGTTACTAAGGCCGACAAGGGTAATACTGTAGTCATAATTGCTAAACAAGACTATAGCCGGAAAGCGTACGATTTTTTCAATATAAACAATATTTTGAAGTTACCTAGTGACCCCACCGAAAAGTTTGTTAAAGAATTAAACTCTGCCATCAATAAATGCACCTCAGTATTAGATGAAACTACCAGACGGTATCTTAAACCCATTAATGCATTCGCTCCACAGTTCTCTGGTCTGCCTAAGATTCACAAAAGTATTATACCGATTAGTGCATTAATTAACTATACAACTGCACCTTGTTAAAGAACTGCAAAACAGTTGGAACAATTAATAAAACATAATATAACTTTGAAAAATAATTACAGTGTCTCAAGTAGCATAGATTTTGTTAATAAAACGAAACACTTAGACGTCTCTCACAGGTACAAACTAATTTCATTTGACATTGTTAATCTTTACACCAATGTAAATATACAAGACACCATCGCCATTCAGAGAGGAAATTTAATAGATAGTAACAAGCTCAACTTACAACAAATTGATGGACTGCTGGCATTATTAAAAGTAGTGCTAAACCCAAATTATTTCACGTTTAATGATGATTTTTTCATGCAGGACGAGGGTCTTGCTATGGGTTCTCCCTTATCCGGGCTTCTGGCTGACATTTATGTAAACCACTTCGAAAATGAATTTATAATGTCTGGACTGAATCCACATAGTGCGAAAATTATTTTTTACACACGATATGTTGACGACACGTTTCTTGTGTTCGATGAAACATTACGTCAGGCGGAAATATTTAAACTGTACCTCAATAAGATCAACCTGAAGATCCAATTCACAATCGAGACTGAATTAGACAACAGCATAAATTTTCTTGATTTAACTATAGCCAAAGTGTCAGATGGGCTCAAGTACAAAATCTTCCGAAAGCCCACCACTACCGACAAAACCATACATACGCACTCACACCACCCGATATCCCATAAAATGGCAGCGTACAATAGTTTTGTCCACCGTCTTTTAACAATACCAATGAACCAATAGGACTTCCGTGACGAACTTGAAACCATCAAATACATAGCACATGCGAATGGTTATCATGATGTAATGATCGATAAATTGCTACGTAAACATATTTCAAACAAACAAAACCCCATCAAAGGCACTAAAAGTAAAAATAGGAAATTTCTTTCAGTCGAATATTCAAACGTCGTTCCACATATGCTAAAAAACACCATTGCAAAACATGATATCAACGTTACTTTTCGCACCAACAATAACGTGCAAAAGTTATTATGACCAAAACGTTTGATCTCGACGGAAAAGAAATCGGGTGTTTATAGAATTGAATGTGATGATTGTGACAGTTTCTATGTTGGTCAGACGGGCAGAGCTTTCAAAGAACGGTTTAAAGAATATTTGCCACACAACAACATGCGCAAAATAAATTCAAACTTCGCTCAAAATTTAATTGACTCAAACCATTCATACACTGATTTTATCACAAATTTGACCCCAATCCATTTTTGCAATAAGGAAAGACTTTTTTGGATGCAATGGAAGAATTTGAAATATACAAAGAATTTAACAAAATCGCCAATGTCTTTAACGATCAGCTCTCATTCAAGAGTAATGATCTATATGACACAGCCCTCGGCTATCTCAAGAAAACCGGTCCTTAGGCTAAATAAATATTAATATTCCATAAATTGTGTTAGTACAGCAGTGGCCGCTCAGCGATATACATCGTAGGAATAAATTATTATTCGGCATTTATGTTTAAATGTGTTTTTAAACGTTTTATAAAAGTGTTGTGTGTTCGTGTTTTTTATAAAGTGTGTTTTTAGTGTTTTATGTGTGCTTGACAATGGGAATGCGTTCCCGAAACGCGTCGTATTAAGATTACTTAATCATTCTTCAGAAGTCACAAGACGGACAAATTTAACAAGGTAATATTTATCAATATTATATTATCTTCTATATTAACTTTTTCCCATGAACTTTATATTAAGTAATTTCTAGATCTGTCACTAAAGCATTTATATCTTTTCCTAGTATGAAATGTAACTGTCCCTTGATATGTCTTTTAAATAAAACATAGTTTTCTTTCAATGGCAATACAAAGACGTGTCGCACCATTGCGGAGTTTAACTGGTCTCATATTCTTAGGATATTACAATTGATAATAGTTTCCTAATGTAAAGTTTATATTTACATAAGCTATCTGGCTAACATTTTATTTAAGATTGATAAGTCCACATTAATATTTACCATAAATAATTTAAATGCATATGTTTTATCTTCAGGATGATGAATTTCGGCAAATGGTGGGAGGAAGACCAGGCCCTTTTTGAGGCTCTTGCGGGCGTGGATGGTGGAGAATGGTGGATGGAGGACAGTGAGTTTTTCCAGGAGTTGGCTGATGGCGGGGTAATGAAAGAAAAAGGAGAAGACTTGGAGGCTAGACACCTCCAGGAAGACAAAAAGCAAAAACTGGCTTATTTCTCCGATTCAAAGCCAGATGAGGGAATCGGTGAAGTAGTAGACACGAGCTCAAACAGACCTACAGAAAAATAAGAAGAAGAAGAAGACATGGAGGGTGTGTGCTTCAACCCCTCACTAGAAATGGATGATGATATCATCTCCATCTCAAGTGAGGAGGAGATGGTGGAGGAAAATGAGGCTGAGGAGGAGATGGTGGAGGATGATGAGACTGAGGTGGAGGAGCCTGAGGAGCAATATATAGTTATAAGCCGTGAAATTTTTAAAGTTTTAAGAACACTTTTTTTAGCCAGGCAGAATGGCGTAAACGTATACGTGGAGGTTGATTACGAGCCGCCTAATAAGCGACAGAGGCGATTTTAGTGATAGGTTTTTATTTTATTTTGTTCTATTTTTATGTTGTATGTGTATATATTTTATTTTGATCTATTCTATGTTGTGTGTGTGTGTGTGTGTGTTTGTGTGTTTATATTTTAATTTTATCTATTTTATGTTGTATGTGTGATTATTTATTTTGATCTATTTTTATATTGTATGTTTATATATTTTATTTTGATCTATTTTATGTTGTGTGTGTGTATATTTATGTTGTTCTATTTTTATGTTGTATGTATTCTATTATATATTTATTTTGTTTTACTTATGTTGTATGTCTGTGTATTTTATATATATATATATATATATATATCATAAATGTAAATACAAATTTTCTATGTATAAGACTTTATCATTTCAAATGCCTCATTTTACTAAAGGATTTTAAATAATAAATGTGAAATTTATAATTATATTTTATTAAGCAATAATTCATAAATGAGAACAAAGTAGTAATACAAAAGTTTTTACATATTGGAAATAATAATTACAAACATTCATTAATTTCATTATAAAACAAGTGTATTCTAAAATAATATACAAACATATCTAAACACAATGTTTTAATTTCGGTTAAAATCAAATCTTTCTTATATATATCACATTTTATAACACTTGTGTCTATTTCATCCAAACATTTTACTAAATAAGTTCTAACAATTGAATCGTCTTTTACTGAATCTGATGGTATATTTATTAATAAGTCATTCACAACAGTATTTTTCACATCTTGAAAGCAGTTGAACACAGGTGGTGACATCAGAGTACAAAAGTTGAAGTAGTTGGAAATGCAGTGTGAAATATGTAATAATCCTTTCCATGTAGGTTCTTGAATAATAAGTGTGTCTGGTAGATAAAGGTGAGGTTGAATACAGAGTAGTTCATGAATTAGAACAGATTTCTAGCCATACGTCATTTGAAATACAACTTGATGTTTGTCCAAGTCAAAATTGTCATAAGGCTGCTTTTCATCCATAAAGAAATTATAAATTAAGTTAGCGTTTTGTAATAAATTTTTCCATTCAGAAATACTTAATGAAACACCACTATTTGAATCCGATTTACGTATTTGAAGTCTTGGTTCAAACAAATTTTCGCCGTCCAATCCGATTAAAACGGTTTTACTTTGGCTTTTGTTTAAAGAATACCACGTATTCAAAAGTAATACAGATAAAGTTCTATTGGTAATTTTCCTTTCCACACTTGGATTCATATTCTCTATTGAAACAGCACTACTATTCTTCTTCTTGTTCTCGTAAGGTTTGTATTTTCTTCGCCGGGTCTCCATGTTAAAAACTGTGGTTAAACCATTAAGTAATTTGTTTTTATAGTATGGTAAATAGTTATCGCGCATGCGTCAACTTTTATCTTAGAAAAAATTGGATCCAAACACCCTGTTGAATAAATATTGAACTTTGACATTGTTATCGTATGTGTTGGTTGAAAACAATGATAGAAAATCTTCCAACGAAGCTTCTAATGTTTTAAAGTATAAAAACAAGACACAATATTGACCACACACTGTAGATGCCTATGATTGTAATTGTGTTGAATTAAACTTTGTAGTACGAGCATTTCTTTTAATGAAACTATAATGAGACGGTCTGGTTGGTGGATTTCCATAACTCTCAAAGTATTCTAGCTCTCTATTGTGGTTGATTGAAATTGCGACCCAATGTCTACCAGGTTTAGTGTGAGGATCAATATTTATTACAAAACAACTAGGTGTCCCAACATTCATCGGTAATTGGTCGGCTGCATATACTCCGTACTGAGGAACAGGTAGTCGAAACAGGCAATCGTTTACTTCTGTCAAGTACATTTTTTTGAAACCAATTATTTAACACTTCAACATTATTTAATGCGCATACATATTTACTATGACCATTATGGTAGAAACTACGTTTAAGCAATTAATACTTAAATGTTAAGAAGCGCAGGCCTTATGGACTCAATTCTAACAGATTTTACAAACTTGGCGCCCTAAAGATTTGTAATTGGGCACAACTCCGAGAGGAAGCGTTGGCAAACCATTTAGCGAGCGGTGGAGAGCGAGAGAGTGCGAGATAGTGTTTCTCCCCTCTCATTGGTATAACGATAATACAATTCAGTTGTACAGTATTTAGATTACTTGCCGAGTGCGGCTGGCTGAACGAAGGGTTTACCCCACTCACACAAGAACAGGGAATCAAAACTTTCGCTATTGCGTTATATACAATCCCAGACACAATCGCGTTTTGTTTGTTTAGAAACTAAATATAACTTATATAGGTATTTTCAGGAACACAATTTCTTGTAATTATTTTCTAATTGATATTGTAAATATGGCTTTTTTTCTTTTAAGTTTAAATTTGCAATTGCGTATATAACTTTGTAAATAATTAAGTAATAATATATTTTGTATTGCTACAAATATATTTTGACAGTAAATATATCTATTTCGTGTATGGAAAATTAAATTTAAATTGAGTTTATAATACTTTTTAAATAATGAATTAATAGTTTTGTTTCTCGTTTTATTGCTACACGCATATTGACAGTCTAGTTTATAAATATGAATAGTTTATACTGCAATTTCTGAATAATAAATAAAATATAATCTTTAAATTACAATCAGCCATGTATGTAAACGTTTGTTTTAAATACCTTCCATTTGTTATACAATTGACAATTTTTTAAATACCAAGTTGGAATTATCTTCCTCAGAAAATTAAAATTAAATTAAAAAAAGTAAAACGCAAGCAGGATCCAAAATTTAATACAGAATCTTTAGTTTATTTCTCATCACGCAAATATAAAAATTATATAAAACGGTAAAAAAATTATAAAATTGTTTGAAGTGAGTCGATGTCAAAGCACTGTGCTCCCTGAAACTACATTGTTAAGCCTATCCTCGTGCGAGTTGCCGATTGCTTTCTCTTTTACTGGAGCAGACATTAAATTTATGCATCGTAATGTATAAAAAAATCGTTTTCCCAGAAGTTTTGAATCACTTATTAAATTATAAAAATATGTATGTCAAGTTCAATGGACAACATTTTATTTAATCGCCTGTTTTTTTTATTTCTATAAAAAAATATATAAAAAAGTATTCAATCTTCATTTTTTGAATTTGTTTTTTATTTAAAAATGTTATATAATTTGAAAAAGATGGCAAATAACTTTGTAGCCTTGGCTAAATCTGTGATTATACAGGTATAGTCTAGTCTTTGACAATATAACCTTAATAATGTTCAAATTAAAAATTGTAATGAATTATGGTCGAATTTCGACCACTGAGCGATCACTAGATTTTTGAAATACATATTAAAATATACAAACAAATAGCCTATTCTTTAAGTTTATAACAGGTCTTATGACCTATTTAACATTAAAAACATGTGTTTTTTTCTATGGACACTTAATCGAAATACGATACTGCCAGTTAACCATAGGCGTAACCAGGGTCATAACCCTCCCCCAATTGTAAAAATATTGTTCACAGTATGTTTACACTTTGAATAATTAAAATATATCGCATTACTAAAAATTGAAGTTTACTGTTTATTAGTGAGTTGTGGACTACTTTACCACTATTGAAAGTACTTTCTTGACTATTATGTTTATAATTTATTTTAAATAAACAATTTTAATTAACAATATTTCTAACTTTTTTAACCTTGTACTAAAATTAAAAGACACAAGTTTTTCTTAACCAGTAAAATTCTTACTATGATTTTAGTCAATCTTTAACATAGTACCAATCAACATCAACATTTTTATGAATAGTGAATTAATAACATACAACAATGCAGTTTTGTTCCTCCCTCTTGAAATATTTTACACTAGAATAAACTATAGGCAATGAATACTTATTGCTATAGGCCTAGTTAAGAGCAGGTCAAATTATTATAAAATAGGCCTGAATCACAATTGGAAGTAAAAATAGTATACCTACCTATATCAGTTTAAAGTGCTTTTGGAAAGCCAAAAATGTGTTATAATTATTATTATATATATCCCCCCCATATGGTCGTCCTGGTTACACCTATGCAGTTAACTACACGTGTTGAACATTCTTCAACTTTTTGTTCAATTTATCTTCTTTGTCTTTCACACTATTTCGTCGCTTGGATATATTTATAAGAGCCCTGTCTCTTAGATCTTGTGATTCCACTTTACCGCGTAGTACAATTTACATTTGACTAGGGTTGACAACATGTAAATACGGTGATCTGTACACTGAGAAGTAAACCAACCTTCATGAACTCGTTCAGTCTCTTCCCTCATTTTTTGCACCCGACTGCAATGTAGTTTCTTTTCAGCAACGTGCACTTTAAAAAATTTAGAAAACAACAGTATTTGGCTCCGCAATACTGTTAAAAAAATCATCAGAAGGGTAATTTAATTTCGCGAATTCTTCTGTATGACACGTGAACGCCCTCATACGAATTAGGAAGTCTTCTTTGGGTACTTCTAAGGAGGCTTCTGCCCGGGCCCGTAGAATTGTATTAGTACAATCACTGCAATCGAATTTGTCGTTTGGTTTTTTTGCCAACCAGCCAGCAATATACATTATGACGTTGTCTTCCATAGGTGACGTATCAGTGAGAGCATCATAATCAGAATGTGACGTGATGTGGGGTATTTCATCTAAAAAAAATGTACACTTTAACAATTTTACCTAAAAGAAAAAGCATCCTATGCTTTTTCAAATGTTCTTATGAGTTTTCCAACATTTTTATGTTAGGTCTACATTTTGTAGGAGCATATAACCTTTATTATTTACATAAAATATAATAAAACTTCACAAAAAATTGAGATATTTTCTAGCTATGGGTTTATAAATTTTAAATTCATAAGATATTGTAACATACAGTATTTTTACTGATTACAATGAAACAGCTGATTTAAATGTCTAATGTGTTTTTAATCAGCTGTAAAAGTCACTTTAAAAAATTAAAAATATGTAAGCATATGATAGTAAATGTTTGTTGTTATACATATTTCAAGGTTAGTTATACTTTATAGTAAAATATATTTATCTAGACGTATAACAATATACCGAAATCATATGTAATTAATTATTTACTTCTTACCTAGATTTTAAAATGGGGGTACAGTTCAGATTCAGTCTGAAGAGTACATTCGGTTAGGTCGTCTGCTTGATGAATTTCATCCAAGGTTTCATTTGTTGAATCTCCACTTAGTCGTTCTTGTATATCAAGGTTAATGTCGCAGTCCGGTTCACAGTTTGCCGAGCCAGGAGGGTTCATAAGGCGTATTGACATCGCATGTTGTAAATTACTTCTAAACTGCCTTGCTGAAGGATTGCTGTTGTAGCCCCCTCTTTGTCGCAGGACACCGAACAAATTTTTAACTGGGTCCTGATTAAGCCTTCAAGTTAGTAGATAGCTGTTACCCTCCGATTTTAAAACAGCATACCGTAATAGAACACTCCTAATGCACAGAAGAAGTCCACCGAAACAAGGCGGAGTTCTTTTTACATCGGTCAACTTCCATGAATGGACGAACGGTATTGCGTCTTCTAGGCATTTTATGGCCTTTGTGTTTGAATCCGATAGTGGCCTTCTAAGAGGATTTCTGTCATAACAATGCTTGCTGTTAAGGCAGTCAAATATATCATTTAATCTGATTAGGAACGCTGCAGTATCGAGAGGTGTGGAACTGTTCAATGTGCCCGTTTTGCATGCAGTCTGAATGCCTCTTGCAACTGATGCACTAAACACCTGAGTTGCTAATTTAACACTCATCTTTTGAAAACTCTGTGGCCTTTTATGTCGTTCCGATAGTTTTCGAGCAGCCCTACAGTCATTTGGGCTGTTTCGCTCTATTCCGTAAAAGGATTGAATGTCACTCCAACTAACTAATTTATCATTAACTTCAATGTCGTGATTGAGCAGATTATTTCTGATACATTTGAATACATGTGGAACGTCATAAAGAAAATTTATTTTTTTACCTCCAAAAAATATATGTGGATTTTGTTCACTTACACCCAATAGTCGTATTGCGGAAGCATTTGTCAGTCCTTGGTCGCAAACAACTGCACGAACATGTAGCCCGGTTTTAAAAACATTTTCCAAGCACATGTCTATCATTAGAGATAATGATTCCGATTTAACACCATTACTAGAGGTGACATATGCAAAAGGACACTTCCATTGGTATTTTAGTCCTCGTAACAACAAAAAGACAAGGGCATGACTTGCGATGTTTGATGTTCTTCCTAGAGGCCCTAAATCTTCAAACCCTTCTATTAAATCATGCTTTGGGTCATATTCAAGAGCGTTTTTTATGCTCATCTTGTCAAAGACAAGTACACACTGTTTCTCATCATCAGTCATTGAAGCAGCTTTCTTAGATAGCTTAGAAACTACTTCATCAGTAAATCCTGGTGACACGTTGTATACTCTAATCCATTTTCTAATTACAGTTAAAGCTACTAAAGCAGGCCTATTTTGAAAATGGAATTACGAATATTATATACTTTATTAAAAATCAAATTTATTTGTACCAAATTGTAGAGAACAAAAATCATAGAACTGGACTGTACAAATTTTGTACAAATTGTAAAATTCTCTTCAAATATTATATTACTAGAACCACTTAATAATTACCATAACAATTTTTTATTGTAACACGTTATTTGCAGTCACTTTAACAAAAATTAACTATTTAGATCTAACCACTATCTCTTACCTTTCTTTATCGCTCACTGGAAAATAGAAAAAAGGTACATCTGCATTGGTTGATGAATTCTGACAATTAATGTAAGAACACTTTCTCCCTCCACTTTTTTTAGTACTCATCATAAACAAAAACTAACCAAATGCTCTAATACACACCACCTACAACTTCAACGGAATATACAGCAATTAATATTAAACGCCTAAATATTCATTGCCTGCCGTCTCATCAATTCTCATTTGACTGAAAATAGCTCTGCATAATTTTCCGTCTCTTTCTTTCATATTCAGTCGCTCTCGCTCTGTATGGTCGTTACATACCAGAAAAATAGTTGAAGAAAACATTATATCTCGTGCTCTCTCGCTCTTGACCTAGCACAAAATAATACGACATCGTTCAACCAATCTTAATATAATAATAAAGAAAACGCCTTATATTTCTTTCTTTCGTGGACATATAAATAAACCCGTCTCGTCTAAATCACAGTTTGTACAAATTATCGATGATGTTTCTTTTACCTTAAAAATTATCTCAAGTATTGCTTACTTATTGTATTGAAAAATATCATGAAAAGCATTTTAAGAATAAATACTAACATTTAGTAAATAAATTACCTATAAAAATGTTGCTTACACAGCCACAATAAATAGGAAAAGAGAATACAAAAGTGTAAATATCCAAAGCAAATGAAATATATATCAGTCAAGTGATAAAGTTAGAATAAAATTGTAATTACTTATGAAATTACTACATCACTTCATAAATAAATTAACATTAAAAAAACATACCTATTAAACTACCAATCTTTGTAACTCTAATATTATACATTTTTCACTAATAAATAAGAAGAATCTGAGAAAAATTTATAGTAATAGATATTTGTTTTTTTTACGTTAAAGCACGCCGTACCTTTTTTCGATTACAAAAAAATCTCCTACATTTATTAAGTTATTGCACCTTTCTAAAAATAAAAAACATACAAAAATTAACAATACTGTATAGGAATACTCTTAAATTTAAAGGTGGAAAGAGAAGACAAAAAATGAAAACTCAAGAACAAATGCTTATTGTATTTAGCAAAAGGGATGCATTTTAAATTTAAATATTTACTTTTATTATGAACTTCCTTTGAAATATGAATAAATAGTCAAAGTATAAAAGTTTCTATATCAACTGTAACTTTCTGTTCTTCATAGCGAACTTTTCTTCAATATCGTTAGTTCAAATTCTTCTCTATGTACAACAAAGATAAGTTTGAAAATCTCTCTTGAACACATAAATTCGTTTCCTTAGTCCGACTAGAAATCGTAGACCGAGTAAGAGGGAGAGGGGAGAAACACTCTCTCGCTCTCCACCGCACGCTAAATGGTTTGCCAGCGCTTCCTTTCGGAGTCGTGCCCAACTACAAATCTTTAGGGCGCCAAGTTTGTAAAATCTGTTAGAATTGAGTCCATAAGACCTGCGCTTCTTACCATTTAAGTATTCATTGGTTTAAGTGTCACGTTGGAATTCAATAATGTAAGTGAAGGGCAATCTAACTTTTCCAAGTTTATAACATCTTTCTCCAAAATGTTTTCAATAAACTCACATTTTTCTTTCCCTTTTACGTAAACAATATTAATTTTTCACATACAAACTTCAACTTTTTTATAAACGAACCATAACTAATTGATCCGTCATCCCATTTTAATCAGTGATAATTGTAGGTCAACCATTTGCACTCACGTCTCTTACATCTTGATAAGGTGTTGTATTCAAACGGAGGCCCGACTATCCAGTGCTGAAGACGTTTGTTGTCGACAGATACAACGGCTAGTTCTTTTACGATGTATTCATTTGCATTATTTTTAAAACCTTGGTAATTATTATGTCCATTTGTAAACTCTTTCACACACACTGAAAACTGATAAAATGCTGTGAGTTACCGGCTTATATACCCTATCTAGCTTCCAAAGTCCACAATGACGTTTCTATTTCTGTCGATTTCAATTACGTTATCAAATTATCCGTATACAATACAGTTTATCGTTTCTGTAAGTGCGGTTTCAAATCTTAATTCAATTCTCAAACTTCCGTGTCTTATTAAATTCCAATGTGACATTGTGTTTGCAGAAAGATCGGGTGTTAGATCAAAAGCCATTAAACAGTTTCCATTTGGGTAGCTCAGTCTGTCCACTTCATTAACTTCATTTAAGAAATGAATACCAGTGCCTGAGAACAATGTATTGTAAGCGTGAATGTACACATTATTTGTGACGTAATCTGGTTGTAGTGGTTTCGATGGTAATTGATGCCCATCGACATAAAGTGAGAAAACAATGACACTGTAGTGTTGAAAGTTGAATGGGTTTGCTTTAAAATCTCCATTAAACGATTTGTTACTGACCAGACCAACAATTACACGTTTCGGTAACTGGCCTAAAAATATATTATCTAATGTTTTGCCTTGCACGCCTGTAGGTATTGTTAACGCTTTAACTTCTACTTTTGTAACGGGATATTTTGCTGTTCCCTGCAGTAATGTTTTACTGTGAGCTAATAATACCGATGGGTTAATTTTCATTCTTCTTACGTACAGATTTGACTCCAGCATGTGAACCTTGAACCCAGTAGTACTCGACATTAAACTAACTGCATCTCTTGATCGCACTAATCGAATACGTAGCTCCACTCCGTTTAAAAGAAACTTTTCTTGGTTAAATATGTCTGCGTGAATGTGTCCCAACATATCTACAGGTTTACTTAGTTCTGTGAATTTTCTACGAAGCATAAGTCCTGAATTGGCGTCTGCTGTGTCGTCCATTTGACCATGCGCATCTGTGTACCATAAACATGATGCTAGATGGGATTTTTTAGCATCTGGGCCGTAGTTTAAAAGAGATTATATATAACAGCGATAAGGGTATGTATTTCTAGATGGTGATACTGATTTTTGGTTGAGGTATACTTCTACTTGACTGAATAACGAGTGCAACCAATTAATTATGGGCCCTTCTTTATCTGTTGATTCTAAATTTGTTCCATCTGACTTAACAATATTTACTTTTATATTGAACATAGTATGTGATAAATCTATGTATTCGTCTCCCTGACCGAGGACTACAAATTCTATCGGTGCATCATCTGTAAGAAAAGATAATGGTTTCTATTGTATCCATTCCCCGCTTTCTATACTAGTTTGCGTGGGTGGTAGCGATAATAAATCGAGTTCGGATTTTACACACTCGCATGATTGATTATGTAGAAACGCCATAATTAATTAAAAATATCTGATTTTGTCAATTTTACTTTTTTCTGTCTCCTTTTAACTTTTTCCTGTCGCCTTCTAACTTTTTTAGATTTATTTTTCTAACGATCTTCCTTTTCTTCTTTGAAGTCTGCTTTCGAAGAAGTTTATTGAGTGACTGAATTGTTACAGCTTTGCGTTTTGTTTTATATCCTCCACCGGGCATAAGAGAATCTATTTTTACATCAGCCTTCCTTTTCAAATTCCCTGTAAATTCCTTCATTCGAGACTGAAAAGCGTCTTTAGGATTCCCTGTATGCGCAATGTCAGCCAACATTCCTATTCCTGATTTAAACGCTTCTTTTCCTAAAGCTTTAACTCCTGATTTAATCAATGGCGTAACAACTCGAAATAGTCCTCCTAGGAAATTACCAATCCCGTGTCCTTTTTGATATGGGGAACCACTATACACAACACTTACACCAGTACCTAGTTGATTTTTATAATACGATAGGTAGGAATCTTCTAAATTAATTCGTTTCATTGTGTTTACGTTTAAAATGTAGTTTAACACACGAAGTTCCAAACGTAAATGGTATTGATTTTCCAAATACATCTCTTATATCCATTTCAATATTTTCAAAACATGTCCTCATAACAGGAACGTAATGTATCTTGGGAAACATTATAGTTTTACATGTTCCATAACTGTAATTAGAAGTATCGAAATTTATTATTCTCAGTAATGGTGCTACTACGTCACCAATAAATTGGGGCTCAATAATGTCGCAATAAACATACATTTGTGATGGAATAACTAGTTGGATATTGCATGGTCTATTAGGACTTCTTTTTAAATAATTATCGATATTAGTAGGGTCAAATCCTAATTGAAGGGCTAATTTTGGCGAAAGTTCTAAATTTTTTACTTCTGTTTTTAATGGGTTTATAGTAACATAACGTGTTATATGAAAGTAGATAAATCTTACATATTTTTCTACGACCGAGTTTTTATTTAGAGATTGTATGAATTTTTCTTCTGTTTCGTATGTACCAGTTTCTAACTTTGTAAATTTCAAGTCGTGTGTGTCTGTTTCCTCATCGTGCGTGTATATAAAAATATGATTATCGCCTTCTTTGACTGTAATGAATGTACAAGGGTAATGCATCTCTACAAGTCCAACTTCCCATTCGCCTTTCAAATTTATTTGTTTTGGAATTTGGGTTGAGTATTTATTTGTAGTATTTGTCGAAAAATATGTCATTGAACTGTTACTAGGGAGAGTTAAATAAAACGAGTCATTCATTTTTATAATTTTACAAGAGCTGATGCTGCAATTCACGAATTGAAAGATGACGGATAACCTTTCCACTTAACAAGTACTTTCACACTACGGCCTTTTCCTTTCCTGTCAATTATTTTATAAATTTTGTAAATTTTTTCTTTTTCAACTATAACATTTTGTAATTCAAATTAGTAAAACGATCCTTCTATGGGATCTCCTATTATATCTTTTAATTCGTAAACGGGTAACGAGCGTTTTATAACTTTGGTAATTGTAAATACCTCTTCACTCCATTTAGTTTTGTAACCTTTTTCAAAAGGTCCTTTTTCCATAACAATTCTTACAATTTCCCCGGTTTTGAATTTTGGTTTAAAAGCAATTTGCGGTTTATTGTAAATATGTTTCCAAACTGTAAGAATATTGGAATCATTTACATCTGCAGGTGCCATTTTTATTGTAGGCATTGTTATAAGCTTTCATTAAATCTGTGAGTACATCGATGAATCTATAAGTGTTTTTAAAAATTAAATAACGCCACATTCAACTCTTTAGAGTTCGATTAAAACGTTCAACAACCGCAGCTTTTACATCGGGATTCCTTGTTGTAGAATAGATTATATCATTTTCTTGAAAATATTTTCGTACTAATTGTGAAGTAAATTCTGTTTCCTTGTCTGTTTGGATACATTGTGGTTTTCTGCTGGAATATTTAAAAATAAATGCAAACGCTTCCTTGACTGAGGTGCCAGTTTTATTTTTTAGCGGAAATGCAAATGCATATTTACTAAATACGTCAATAACTGTTAGTATGTAATTTGTTCCCTCATTATATTTTGCTATTCTACGCATATCGTTTAAGTCGGCTTGCCATAACTGATCTTTGTTGTTGACAATATATTTATTTCTAGGAAATTTTGTTCGCACTTGTTTATGGAGAGTATATGTATCTTGTGATTGAAGCCATTCTTTAATTTTGTTTGTGTTTTACTTATGTTTCAAAGTCTTTATCAGTGCATTAGCTCCAGAATATCCGGCAGGATGTGAAGCGTTGTAATAAATTTTGCTTAGTTTTTTGTCCATTTTAAAGTTTATCCCACTTTAATGGTACACTACGCGGCGACAGAGATTGTGTAATAGTTTTTTGTGTATTTTTTCGGGTGTTTCAGGTTGCCTAGTGGGTGGTTTATAAAACATTGGATCAAGTTTTCTAGCTCCCGTTTATTTTATGTCTTCTTTATCAAAATAATCTCTAAGTTTAGGATTTCCTATATAACTTCTGGGGACATTATTTCTTTTTAACGCAACTATAAATTGATTCCAACCTGGAGGATTTGTCGTCTTTCTAGGTCTTAATGCATCGTTAAAAAGGTCGACTATATTTGAACCCGGAATCCTAATATTATCAATAGTAACGGTACCTAACGAGTCCCATTTTATAGATTTGTCTTGCGATAGTCGGTTTAAAAGATTCTCACCATTTTTTCGAAATGTTTTAGGTATTGATTCTAAAATTTCATTTTGGTTAGAGTCTGTACATTCTTTTTCTTCATTCTCTTTATTTGTATTTTCATGTAATGTTAGTTCTATAGGTTTTCTCTGTTGCTCAGCGAAATGGAGATAACGTTGTAAAACTTGTTGGTATTTTAACCATTTTTCCCGATCTTTAAAGCTAGAATTATTTAATATGTCTTTCATTTCTTTATCTAATAGTAGTGTAGAAACAAGAGTTCTGGGCCAAATCTGACCTTTTGACCCCAGGTCACCTGACCCTTGCCCTCAAAGGTCAAGATAACAAATTGCCCGTGACTAATTGACCGTGACGCGATAACAAATTGAGCGTGACTAATTGTTTAAGGTCACGTGACCC
>JAGFPH010002887.1:0-12803 GCA_018207615.1 Philaenus spumarius | reverse complement strand
ATCTGTTGTTATAAATTTAAAGCCATCAAGTAGTGCTGTGTAACTTTGGACAAATAAGAACATTTTAAAAACTATCATTCAAATAACAATATCTCTGAAATATATTGAGCCTATAAGCAAGGGGCATTTTAAAAGTTTAACATGTGCTTTCTAAACATGTAACAACAGCTAAAGTTAACATGACAAATGCTAACAAGTTATCTTTGGTTAAATCTTCAATTAACAGTTAACATTTTGATTTAACCCTGCTTGTTAAAAACTTATTAAAAATAATATAAAGGCAAACTTTTAGCCTAAAGGCTGTTCACTATGTTTTGATTTTAAAGCCTACTTAAACGCTAAAAACATATTATTTTGTTTTACATGCTGTGTATAACTGGTTCGAGAATAACATGGACACTCAGAAATGTTCTGCTTGCAAAAACAACTTTACCTGCTGACCATCCAATGCAGCTTCATTAATTAATTTCGGCGACAGTGCCTAGTGTTTTTGAGATAGGTACCAAAAAATTACCAAGTACCTTAAGGTATAGCTATGAACTCTATAACTTAAAAATGTTGTTCTAAAATCCGCAGTGAACATTTTCACAAACTCTTTTGAATAGGCTGTGTAATATTTGTTATCTTGTTGAAAGTTTATGATGTATATATAGTAATATAAGTTTGGTAAATTAATCATTATTGGGAGGAGCGCTATAGCAATTTTCGAACCTCAGTCCTCCAAGGACTATCAATAGAAATTATGTATCTTTTTTTATAGAGAAACGTCTCACCACATCGTTAAACTCATTATTTTTTTATTATTTAATTTTATTTAGCACTAAGGTTGGCCAACAAAATAAATGTTATTTATTAATAAATCCATGGTACCATATGTTAAATTTTGTAATTTTGTATAATTAATAAATTTTGTATAAATTTGTATTTATTATTAATAGGGAGGGCTTTTCAGTTTTTTTTTAGTTTTTTTTTGGGGAGGGATCTTTTAAATTCAACTAAAGCAATATTGTAAAGATAACTTTTATTTAATTTCTTTTTGTAATTAAGGGTGTATAAATTTTAAAAACTTTGTAACTAAGGGCATATCATATTTTTTTTACCTTTGGTCAATAAACCTAGGTCTAATCAACCTTCTTTCTTTATTGAGTTGACCTCAAAATATCATTACAACTTTGTGAGTGATCAGCTAAGACATTTTTGCAGTTTGGCGATTTTTGTTTTCAAGGTAAGTCTTTGAACATGTCCAGTCTATGTGGCCCAGTATAGCTTCCGTTTTAATTTTTTGTCGTTATCTAAGACTGGTACAGCAGTTATTTTTGTTTTTAAACCGGTAGGTCTACTCTATGTATTAATTGAATAACTGAAATCGAACAAATGAAATAAAATAAAGTTGTTTGTGCCGACATCTTGGATATAGTTTAATTCATTAAGAAGACTGTCGTCGCGATTAATATTAAAAGAGCTAAAAGCTGTTTACTCATTTTCGCTATATTTTTCTCTGTTTGGATTTACTTTAGACAGGTATTGTTCAATACAAGTGACAATTAACGTAGCCATTATTGATATAAATTATTTAAAATTACTTGACTTAAAGTCCAAACCCAACATCCACGTATTGCATGGGTAGCATATATTTATCGTTGATCGTGGTTTTTACACAACTCCTGAGTATAACTGATAGTCCAAGTAATAAAAACCTTAAAATATGATATAAATCAAATAAATAATATACCTATTGTAATAAAGTAATATTTTATGAATCAAAAAACCTTGTATAAGGTCTGCTGAGAAGGTTACGTCAGTAAAAATCATTTGTCTAAAATTGTTTTAGAGGTAAAAACAAAGTTTTGAATAGAATGTGTAAGTAAGTACATTGTTTAACAAATAATTTGAATAGTTTTAAATTTCATTCAAAACAAAATTCAGTTAGGCTTTCTACTTTAGAATTATCACTGCACCACATGGGCGGATCCACGGGTGAGGGGAACTGGGGGAACGTTCCCCCCCCCCCAAACCTCCAAAAAAGCTAAATGCTGGAATGAGGTGGGTGACACAAAGCCCCATCGTCTACCCTTCATCTTACACAAATTACTCATATGTTTCTACTATTTTTAATGCACCTAGACAGCCTAACTGAATGGTTTCTATCTTGGAAGTGAACGACGAGACGTTGATAACGAAGTATAACGCAGGTCCCGCGTTGACGGCGCGTTCCCGTCGACTCGCTTTCAACGTCCCGTATAACTTGGGAATGTAAAGCCTGGTTTTCTTCAGCGTTATCAACGCGGCGCTAACAGCGCTCTTATAATATCCCTTACGCTACTTGAAGTAGTGAACAAGAACTACCATGGCTTAGAAAAGGTTGGTTGTATTGGCTCTCTTATATGTACACCAGTGGCACACAGACGGTGGGGTGGGGGGGGCCGATCGGTAAATGCCCCCCCCCCCCCCGAAGATATTTTTAGCAATGTGGATTTTATTTTAAACTAATCGATAGTTGAATACGTAGTTGTTATTCAACTAAATAAACGGTACCAGAAACTGGCACATACTTTCTCACAAACATATTTAAATTATTAAAAAGATTCACAGTGACTTCGTTACGTGATTTTAAACTAGGAAATTAACTAATAAATATTATTATTATTAGCCAGAGATAAAACTTTGCACCAAACACGTCAATTAGGCCTGTATAGGTGCACGAAAAAATGTTTTAAAATTTTTTGAAAAACAACCCCCTTTATGGCCAAAAACCCCCCAACAATCAGTTATTATTATTAGCTAAACGATAATTTTTTAGAGAGATACTGTTGCTTGCATATGGTAGGGTACATTAAAGGCTACAAATAAGCCAAATGTTATTACAAGCCGTTTTTTTTATAAAAAAATAATAATTTTTGGATTTTTTTGCTAAAATGGGGATTGTTTTTCAAAAATTTTCAAAACCGTTTTTTGACCATCTATACAGGCTTACTTGACAGGCCTGGTGCCAATTTGTTTTAAATCGATCTAATAGTATTCGCTCTAGCTTTGTATTCATACAGACATACATACATACAGACAGACATTTAGTCAAAAACACTTTTTTGGACTCAGGGTGTCCCAAAACGGACATTTCCACAAAAATCTCAACATCGATTTTTTTGCGATCACTATACTTTCTCCATACTATAGTATAGTGAGAAAGTAAAATTACATTATGATTAAATTCGTGATGGGATCACGAAAAAACAATCGTTCTTTTTGAAATAAATATGATCCCTACCCTACGCAATCATGATTTTTTAACAGTGATGTTCGAGTCCCGCCGGTCTGGTTCATGAGTTGACGGTGTACGAGCACTGATAGCTCTGATAAGCTGAAAACCGGGGTTTAAATTCCCTAGTTATACGGGACGTTGAAAGCGCGACGTTGGTAGCGCGTCGACAACGCGGTTCCCGTTTTATACACAGCGTTTTTGTGGGGTAGTCGATGTCGCGTAATTCAGTTAGGCTGTCTAGGTGTACAAATAATAGAAACATATGAGGAAGGCTAGACGGTGGGGTTCACACTCAGTGCTTTCAAATCGTGTATCAGCAGGACAGATTCACTTAATATTTCAATTGTCTATTGCTATAATCGTTTGAATTAACGTCATATAGAGGTGGCTGCTATTCGATACCGTAAATAAATGTTTCCGTATCAAATATTGTGCCACTTTGAAGTACACAATAATCAGTATGAAATAAACGATCATTACTAGAACCAGGGTAAATTTTAGACTTCTGTCTACTGTGGCCTCTCTTGTATAACTTGGTTCGGCGTTGATACCGCCCCGTCGTTATCGCGTCAGTCCGCGTTTGCAACATTCAACGCCTGGTTAACGCAGATTCGTATAACATGGGCCACGGTAGTTCCATTTACCCAATTAACCGACGTTAACGCGACGTTGAAAACGCGGCGCTATCAGCGCTCGTATAACGTGGCCCTAATGAGGCTGCGCACTGGGGTGCTGGCTAGACCGTCACTCGAGGTTAGTGTAGGGTGATTTAGAATATATTGCACAATTGTCTGACTCAAACTCTTCACTTTTCACTTTAAACAAATATATAATGTTTAAGAATTTGCGATAAATTACACAACTCATACATTTAGATTTTATTGAATATAGTATATACACTCTAACCTGAGCTCAGCCTCACACCCCCTCCCCCCCAAAGCCAAATCTTCGGTGCGCCACTGATATACACCACGATATACCCATTGAACCCAACCAAGTGATTAACAGATTCGAAAAATCACGAGAAAATCATATACTTTCTCTATATCGTTAGGCTTAAGTACAACATGTATAAAATTAACTTAAAATGTTTTTATTTTAAGCTAAACAATTACCTGTTCATTTATAATCAGTATCAAGCTTGTTTATTTGAATTAATAGTTGTAAAATTTTCTATCAGTACCCTTTAAACGTCTGCAGGCCTTTTTAAATAATTAACAAGTTTACTATTTACCATTAAGGGTCTGCTGTAGTGGCGGTCATCTTGGATTTTTATCCCGTAAGAGCAATGTTAAATTTCAAACCGTTTATTTCGTTTATTTTTTATCATAAAATTGTTTGCAAGGTCTCATTTTAAGCACAGTCACAATACGCATTCGTCTTGCAATTTAGTTTTTTTTAAATGCTTTTGATTTGTTATGTAATTGATATTGTAAGTACAAAGTTAGATTTTTTTCCTAACACAATACAAAATTTATAATGAAAAATAATTTGCAAGCCGGATCCGAAATTTTATAAAGAATAATCAGTTTTTTTTCAACACTCAATTACAAAAGATAGACTTATAAAATGGTTTGAAATGAGGCAATGTCAAAGCGTTCAGCTGCAAGAAATTGCACTGTTTAGATAGGGATACAGTGAGAAGCGGTTGCTTTCTCGTTTACTGGAGCAGACCCTTAATATACAAAATATGAATAGTTAGATTTAAAACGATTCTTCGTAAGACTATTTTCCTCTGTTGAGTTTTAAATAGCCTATCATAAAAATCTTGTAAACATAAAATCCTGAAGGAAAATTTTTAAAATAAAAAAACTCCCAAATTGATTATTTTTAGTATGATAATTTCAAACTAGGCTACATATATTTCAAACCCCCCTGAAAATTTCTTCCCGAAATTGTGCCCTGGATCCGCCCCTATTTCACCAACAAATAAATAAGTAAAAGATAGACTTAAACACTTTAAATTGCAATACATTCCTAGCTGTTTATTGTAAACGAATTACTTAACCTCATTTTTATACACTATTATAATACGTCGAAAGTATAAAATATTCATTAAAGCCAAGTTTAAAATATTGTATCAATAAATATTCCAACCGAAACCTCAAACATACATTTCCCAGATTTATTAACAAAATTTCATCCATCCAGTTAAAATTTAAATTCATTGCTACAGTAAAACATTGTACGAAAAGTTTACTTATTTAAGTTTAAATACTGAGAAAGCAAATAAAAGTGTACACATAACATTGTTTATGTGATGTTTAAATCAAATTATTTCGTGTATTTTATAACAGCAGTTATAATAAGGAAGAACCAGCAAGGCTCAGGTCTACACTTTAATAAAAACCTAAACTAAAAGTTAGAAGTACAAATAATTGCTTCAAATTTTGAAATCAGCTGCCAATGGAAATATTGGGGCAAATAGCTGTTTTATCTCTTATTTTATTCAATTGGTTGCTATGATAATAAATGTAAATACAGTACATGTATCGGTTCTCTAGGCTTAACCTAAGATTTTTCCGACTTAATTTACAAATATTGAAATAAACAAATGTTTTTATCAAAATGAATGATATCCTACTATGTTACTCAAGGATAGCTTAGCTTTTTATTACTAAAACTATTAATTCATTCGGTTCATTAGTTGAAGAGATTGCCCCCTACATACAAACAAACAAATTTTAAATCTGTATATTAGTATAGACTCAGACAAAACATGCAAGGTGAATTTAATTTTATTTACTTAGAATTAACTTTAGAAACAGACAGGCCTACAACAGTGTTCAGGTTCATTATTGTAAATATAGATACTTAGTGAATGTATTTCCTATTTACTGCTATGAAAAATACACATTTACTCATAAACTTTCAGTTGTTATTAAAACACGGGTGTTTTATGCATTGATATTTACAAATGTGTCGATTGATTCAATTAGAATCAGATTTTGGTAAACCAGAATTTACGCCAACTAGTTTTATACATCTTAGTTATGTAAATATTACTTTAATTGTATTTTAAACTAGTAGACCAGGCAATGCTTCGCTATTGCTTAATTTATTTTTTGTTCGATTTCATTACTTTAACTTAGGTAATCGAATTATTGCAAATAGTTTTTATGCCATTCAAGATTATTATAATACAAATTTAGTTATATAGTTTGTTGGAAGTTAATGATATTTATTTGTATAATTGTATAGTTGTAGCATTGACTATATTAGCATGAGTACTTATATAGTCAATGGTTGTAGCAATCCCATTTCAACACCTTACACTGTTTTAATTGTAACGTATAAACAAACACTCCTGGTAATGAAGACCTATGTATAAACTGAGAAATTTTTAGTGAAAAGGTCGAATAGTTATTGAGTCAATAAACAGTTGGGCACAGAAAAAAGAAAGAAACATTAATTTTTATAGAGTATATTAACATGTCTTGAATAATGCGTAAAAACAGAATTAGGATACGTCGACCATATAACTGTGGACAGTGAACAAAAACTTTTTTTTAAACTCCATATTATATTTTAGAAAAGTTGATGTTTAATTTAAATTGTTTAACTTCAATTTGGGTTATCAAAAGCTACCGTACGCTCTTGCTACGTACAATTATTGCTAAACCAATTATTTCACAATTAAAATCATTTTGTTTGTGTAAATGTAGGTCTAAATGAATTGACGATGTTGTGATCATTTATGTACTGTATTTACACTTTGTTGATTCACGTTTTCAACTAAAATATTTGCTAAATCATACACATTTGAATAAACTGGCTTTTTAATTTATATTTTATTAATACCTGACCCGACAGACGCTGCACTGTCCAAATTTCAATAAACGTTTTTGCGAATTTGTGATAAGCTGTTGAAAAATTAGTGGAAAACGTATTTCTGAGTGATCTTTGTATCTATTAACGATTGTGGGAAACGATATTATATTTGAGCAGGAGTAACAACCTATGTTTGGACTGAATTTTAATACAGTACGTATTTTACGTTGATTTTTGTTTGTGTTTGTGAGTTATGGTCTTGAGTTCATACAAAAAAAAAAGATGTTCAGTTTTTCCCAAATTTGAAACTTTTCAAATGTTTCTTTCCATAAAAACCTAATTCAGACTATTACGAATATTTTAAAATAAAAAATAGCCCAATTGGTAAAGCCGTTCTCAAGTGATGCGCTTACCAACGGACAGCATTTCATTTTTATTATTTAGATTTTTGTCCACACAAATTATGTCTGGTGCAATAACACGAAACATTAAAATTCCAGCAGAAGCTATTTTCTACGTCTAACTTTTTGGCAAACCCACGTATGGCCTAAGACACTTATTTGAGGACGTTAAGAGCTGCCACTTTGAAATCGGACCTGGTAAAGCATTTATTTTTTTTCAAAATGCTTAATTTTAAAAGATTTTCATAAACATTTTTGGCACTGGAATTAAACAAATTAATGCCTGAAATTTTAAGATGAAACATTGTTTTGTTATATTTTTAAGAAATTGTTCTAAAACTAATTTGTTTTCTCTTTTTATTAATCAAACTGCCACTGTATTGTACAAAACTTGGCAAATGTATCTGTGTTGATACTTTAAAACATTTATTCTAATATCTACTAATTGATTTAAACTAATTATTTTATGAATAAACATTACATTTAATACAAAAAAATAAAACATTATACGTCTTGTAAGTATCGTAAGTATAATAAACTAAACATTTTTACATTTTAAACAGAATAAACGTTTAAAAATATACTTCTTTACATAGAGGCAAGGAAACTTAATGTAAACATTTTTAAACCAATTGTATTCGTACTCTTCTATATCTTCCAGTGCACAACATAAAAAAAATATAGATTTTCACACAACAACGTAGATTTTCATTTTACTCATACAAAATAAAATAAATATATCCTCTATAGCTTTGCAAATTTTAATGATTGACATTATAAATTATATTTTGTGGAAAATTCTAGGCCAAATAATATCTAGATGTGCGTTAGTTATTATATTTCTGTATACACATTATGTTTATTATAGAACATAAACAAATAATTAAGGAAAAGAGATATTTCCACTAAATTATATTTTCTAATTTACCAAGGCAGACCTATGTTTCCTTTCTGTCAAAATACTTGCTTATTTTTGTACCCTATTTATTTATATTTTCCAACAACAATAAATTAAAAATTATATCTTTTTGTGTACTTACTGCGTAAGGCCTGTTACAGTTGCATACAGCAATATACACAACACAAACAACAACTAAACTTACAACTTTACTCATTCTGAACCGATGGGCACACAGTTAGTTACTGCAATGAAACTATTAAGTAACTATTTCAAATTCACACAAAGTGCCTTATTTTAAAGCTTTGATTTATCCAGTATTTTCCTGTTTTACAATGTCACCTGTGTATCAGATTTGTTAAACAATAGAGACAATACATTTTAAAAATATAAAGAGGATTTCATATTACATTGTGTCAAGTGTAATTATTTTATTGTATTCGTGGTAACCTTCAGTACTATAACCTCGAGTTTTGTCTTTCTGTACTACACGTGTGTATAGAATCCACTCTAAGCCCAATTGATTGTAATCTTTGTAATGTACTTCGTTGTGTAACCACACTGGCAGTAAGCTGGGACACCTATGCTTATAAGATTACTTGAAATATGTTAAACCTACAGTGTCAGTTTCACAGATGTATTACACTAAAACCAATATAATAAATTATTGTTTAAAATCTTTGTTAAAAAAAATATAATTTAGTAAAAATACTTAAATTATTGGTCCCATCCACAATTAGATTTTAAATATATTAAACGTCATGTTCCTTTTTTCTATCCTAAATATAATAATTTTAAACCCCAAGTTACTCTTAAACGACCCAATCTTTTTTATCTACAACGTATATTTTATTTAGATGTTAAGTTAACAAGAACAAAATTTTAAAACTTATTTTACTATAACTGTGTCATCCCCAGTACAAATAATTTGATTTAGGTCATATATTTAAACTAAAAATACATAATATATTATTTAGTATTTTGTAAATTTATATCGTACTTTTAACTCTGAATGTCACTATATTTTACACTTAACTAGTAAACCCCCGTGAAAAATCACTGGGGGGTTAATCAGATACAACAGATATACATCATTTATACAAAATACTATTTAAAAACAACAGACTTTATCTAGGCCTACCCGCGGATACTAGAATTCACGGTAGGGGTCACGCGCAGGTCCTCGCCACCCGGCTCGGAGACGTGACGTCACTCTGAACCCTCCGCCTCGCCGCACTGTATACAGACTCCACAGTCCACAACGTCATTCGCTATTCGAACACAAAAACGCGTAACCTGCAGCCTTTAATTTCGTTAGATATTTTTAATACTTAGGGACGAAAATATAATTTTGCAGGCCAGTACGATTTTATATCGGTATATACATTTATTAATATTAAAAGTGCCCTAACCATGCCGTCACTCTTAACTTTTATAATAATCACTAGAGTTTGATGATTTCCCGTGTGCACAAATTTTAAACGATTTTTTATTCTATGCAAAGTTTGATCATGTTTGATCTAAACCGTAACATTTATAAAGATGTAATTCGTTTATACTTATCACTGAATATAAGTTGACCATTTATTTATTTCAGAAACAATTTATATTTCTTATATTTTAACAAGTCATTTGTCCATGAGAGCTCGTATCTGCTCCAACCACCTTCATCAGTCTTCCCCACTAGATATTTTTAAAAATGTATTTTACATGTAATTGTTTCTGAAATAAATGTTTTACCAGTCTCAGTCTACAACCAACTACACATTGTAAAACCAAGGTAATATTTCGAAGGAAATTTTACAAGAAAACTAGTTGAATATTATGATCGCAGATCTGTCATGGTTAAATAATATTAAGAGCAATGTAGATATCATTTTCTGAACAAGTTTGTTTATATATATCAATAATAGTTTCTTATCAGCAATTAATTAATTAAATTAATTGTGGAAAATATTTTGTAAATTAATTAATAATAAAAGAAATAAAATATTGTTTTACATGAGTAAGTACAATACATATAACCAATTCATTCATATATATATAATCAATTTATGTATATGTTTATATCATCCAAATTGATATATATCTTCAGACTTTTGTTACTTGTAGAAGAACGTCCTGAAATGAATAATTTAAATATTGAAATATCATCATAAAAAAATCTAATATTAACTAAGAGAAACTGAGTTAATTGGTCTGAAATTGTATTGTAAACGTACGAAAAACACATTTGGTAATTGTTTTCAATTGATAGTTTGAATCAATACTGTGTACCATCCTCAAAGGGAACAAACAAAATGGAAAGCGTACTGAGTCAAAAATGGGGTGGTACATACATAAGGGAGAACAAAAATGATAAATTCTTCTAAGGATAATAATCTGTAGCCTTACCTTATTTTGGAAATTTTTCAAGAAACACCTGAATTAGCTATTCACAGGAAATGCCAAACAAATACAATTCACTTAATAAACAATTTGTTTATTAAAATATTATTTTAAATTAAAATACAAAAAGATTATACGCCCTTAAATAATAAAAGTCTTAAATTGACATGCCCTTAAGTACAATTGATTTTCAAAGAAAATATTTACAATATATATATTAATTAATTATGTTCAAAAAGAAAAACCCTCCCCAAAATAAAATTTGAAAAACCCTCCCTGTTTACAATAAAAAAAAATACAAAATTACGAACTAGTAGTGTTTACTAATTTACAAAATTGAATACATTCACCATGGATTTGATAATAATTTTATATCTATGGCCAAACTTAATACTAGGTAAAAATTAATTAATAAAAAAAAATTATGAGACGTCTCTCTATAAAAAAAGGTATGTAAATTTTCTAATATAGAGCCCTTAGGGCTAAGGTCCGAAATATGCTATAGCTGCACCTCCCAATTATTATTACAAAAACATTATTGTAGCCTTCTTCAACTATGTAAGCCTTTATTAATTTGATATAATTTTTAAAGTAACAGACAGTTCAAAATTCTAGCAACACTCAGAAATGTTTTCATAATAGCTGGTTGTTATTGTTCGAAGATGGAAGACAAAACTTGTAGGATGTTAAACCCATGCGATACTTAAACCAGTGATGTTCACTATAAGAAAAAAAACACATGTTTTAGTACATGGCTAAAATCATGTATAAAGTTGCATAACTATTTCATGTATGAAACTGTAATTTAACCTCGTGTATAGAACTGTATTATATTTTCCTGTATGAAACTGTAATTTAGCCTCGTGTAAGAAACTGTATTCTAATTTATAGGCTTACAAAGAAATATTTAAAACAGAGCTTTGAATACACACTATTACAACTTTATAAGGCTTAAAAAGGCTTCTAAATCTTATAATGCAAACAGTTTAAGGCTTGTGGCTACGTAATGTAAAACAGATAGGCTATGTAAAATATAGGCTATGAAAAAACGAAGTTAAGTTATGACATAAATTTACTCTGCAAGTGTAGATAAATGTTACAGTTAAATTCACACAATACATATTATTATAGCTAACTCAGGGTGTAATTTAGGTTTGAACTTTACCTGGTAGAAGATAGATGGATATCTTAGCCGGTAAACATGTTTTGTAACGAAATAGGCCTTAGACAAGGTCGGACAGATTTGCCTTGAAACGCCATAAAAAACACTTCACAATAATAACTTTAAACAACTCACGAACTCATATTAATAAAACTTGCTTACAGATGGTTAAATTTAGCAAGTCGGTTTTACATTTAAATAAATTCGGTTCAGACTAAGAGTTGATCGTGTTGTCACTTTCATCTGACATGGTCAAGGCTACGGCAGAAGAATGAATAAGCAAAAACGACCGGCTTACTACCTAGCCAGGCAGCTAACAGCTGTTGAGTGGCAGACTGGTCTTACGTACAATGTTGCCAACATGAATTGTCCTTGGCGCGCGAATTCAAAGTTACTAGTTTCTTGGATTTACGTTTCTACAAACGCTACAACTTCAAGAACTCTCTACACACCAGACGCACATCTTCTTTATCCAGACATTAGTAAAATATTACATTTAGTGAGCTTTAAATCTCAAGGAACATAACTCTTTGTTTAGCTAGCCAAAAGAGAGGTTGGTTAGTTTTTTTAACATCTACAACCTAATTCTTATAATCTTCTGTTTATATAATTCTTTATAATAAGAAAATATTATAAAGTATAAAATTTCCAAATTTTAACATATGGAACGTTTTTGTAAAATCACAAATGTAAATTTCAAGGAGAAAACAACAGACTTGTCAATTATTATATATGAATACGTTAATATTTAAAGTTAATTGTAAGTTCAATTAAAGTGTAATAATTATTGGCATAGTTTATTTTAAACCTCAAATAATATATTTTCTCAATCGATAAGTAAATCATTAATTATTTACTTTTCATAAGTGTCTGTCAACGTACTATGCATCACAAAAGCAAAATACAAACTCATTTGAGGTTTTT
>JAGFPH010002886.1:161019-173685 GCA_018207615.1 Philaenus spumarius | reverse complement strand
GTAGTATAAACCATTCTCCAGGAAGGGTTCAATTAACTAAATTACAAATGAAAAAACCAAAAAAACAGCTTATTGGTCAGGAAAGCCAATCCCAGTCTTGGACTTTGTTTTTTTCACAATTAAGTAAAGGGTTAGACGTACTTGTCTCTCAACATGACCCTGGTGACCCAGTTGACAGATTTGACATGGTTTTGAACAGCTTCGGTCATTGCACCCCAGTCTATCTTGACTTTCTCTTTGTCTGGAATATCCCAACCAAAAGCTTTAGCATCCTGTAACATAAAATTACATAATGTAAACTTAAATCCAATTTTGTTTTAATGAAGTCGAACTTTTGATTGATGAAATTATCTAAATAACAAATTTTTCAGAACACCATAACATTTAAGAAATAACGTATGTATAACTGCTTCCATTTAACAAAATATAGACTTCCTAATATAACAAAGTTAAAAGCAGAAAATTTTAGCAATAGGTTATCCCATTTAGTGGGCTGAAAACAGAAAGTTTTGGAAGGATAATGTGTATGTTCGTACATTTATAAAGTTTATGTGTAGCTCAGCTCAGTTTCCAGTCGTATTCTAAGAATTCTGTCTGGTCGGTGGTCGGGTTTTGCTCAACGATACACAATATATAGCAGCACAAGGACAAGATTACGCCAATTTTCAAGGTCAGTGAGTCTTCTTTTAGTGTTCAAAAACTCTTAAAAAAAAAAACAGTGAGTTTCCACAAGAATAGAAGACTGTCTTTATGCTTGGTTCATGGAAGTGCGAAGCACAAACCACCTATTTCAGTCTAAATTTTGAAGGATAATTTTTTTACCTTTATCATGTTTGTCTATTAATTATGACAATGCATAGAATTCTTTTTCCACTGCAATCACATCGGCTGAGGAAAATGACGGATTAGCATCCGACTAACTTTAAAAAGACTCCAAGAAAACGCGTTAAAACTTCCTTTCGATACAAACAAAAACCGTTAAAACCTTTTTTACTGCAAGCATTTAATACTGTATGTGATATACAATAATGTACTTGCAATACAAATTACTTTATGACGTGTATATTTTTGAGGATACGCCTTATCGTTCTAATGTATTTACTGTATGCAAATGATTTTATGAGTTTATGTAAAGTTAGTCTCGTAATAAATCAGTTTTTTATTATTGTGTTTTAATTTTTTTCTAGCAATCCACCGATTTTAGTGAGATTCTACTGTATAAAACTTTTCTTACAGTTTTGACCTTCACTGTAATAAAAAATGTCTACTTATTACCCTTAGCTATTATCACTAATAAAAATTTAGAAAGAACTCCAATTATCCGGATCAGATTTGAATAAGAACATAGTCAAACGGATGCGAGACTTGGTGGCGCGGAATCGATTTAAGGTAGCAAAACAGCTGACTCTGCCTGGTATGTTAAAAAAATAATGTATTTTACAGTGATTTAGTATTGTTAGTAAATATTACGTAATGTAAACATTGTCATTGATATTGTTTTTTCATAATAAATACCGTAAATGTTCTATATTGTGTTTTGTTTACGTTTTTCTCCTAAAAACGGCCTTTTTTCGAGAAAAATACAATTATCCGGATCGGGTC
Organism: Philaenus spumarius; assembly: GCA_018207615.1. Lineage (NCBI taxonomy): Eukaryota > Metazoa > Arthropoda > Insecta > Hemiptera > Aphrophoridae > Philaenus > Philaenus spumarius. The sequence continues at coordinate 172,083 of JAGFPH010002886.1, read as the reverse complement.
CGGTCCCAATTAATCCGGATAATTGGAGTTCTACTGCAGTTAACTGGATAATATATTTAAATTTATGTTACTTTGTTTTATTTTGTATTGGGTTGTGATGTTTTTGTATTTTTGTTATGCTTTATAATTTGTCTTTATTTGTGTTTTACTTATACCTGTTAGGAATAATTGCATAAGCAAAGGCTTAATATTAGAATAGGCTTTATTATTATTATCATTATTATTATTACTATTAGGAAGCAATGTAAAGCTTTTAAGTCCCAAGAAGAGAACCTAAAGTAGGAGCTATTGCGAAAGATATATAAAAGTGTAGCAATAGCTGAGACAAGCAAAATGCTATGTTGAGTAACCTGGATGGTTATGGATACGCTTGACTGACCTAAAAAGGGGGTTAGTCTCTTAGAGACACCACGGGGCAGCGGAAGCTCTGCCCATTGATATGCTGCTCTTGGGAGACCTTTGCCTTGAAGGGACACGGTGACAAGGTGAGCAGATAGTATATGTATAATCATTCAATACGGTTACATAAAGGTGTAATTTGGAAGTGCAGCCAACTAATTTATATATCATTGTGTTTAAAGATTCCCTTACTTAGAGTGCTCTGTCTTGGGACTTAATTAGTTGAATATGATTAGGATTAATAAGATTGTAAAGTTTGATCTTTGTATGTCTAAATTATAGTAATAAGTAATAATTGGACTTTGATTTAGTGTGATGATATATATACATGTAGGTAAAGTTGTGATTAAAAGTTTAGAGATTAAAGTAATTAAATAATACCACTGAACCACCATCGATGCTGTAGTTTAATTTATGAACCCTGGGCATTTGAAGTGTGGAACAATCCACTTATAACATACCCAAACTTGTAATTTGTCATTCATTAGTTTTAAATGAAGTCGCTAAATTGAAGATTTGAAATAGTTATTTCTATTGTTAATTACTTTTAGTCGTCGCTTTAATAAGCGTTTGTCAAGATTTTACTTTCGCTTACTAGTTTTAACAGCTGCTGTAATTTGTTTTTATGTTACATTATGAACATAGTAGCCAGGCCATAAACAACCGATTTTCGTTTAGTAAAGAATTTTGTTAAACAGCTTAAATTGTTACAATACGGAAATCAATATTAATTAACCACATGGAAATGTTGCAATGCCTAGACTAGTATTGCCATTCACACTAAATCAATACGACATGGAAAGTTGAGTCTGTTACCATAGTAACTGAGACAAACAGAATCTAATCTACGATGCCAATGTTGTAGCATGGCTTCCAATCAACAACCTCAACAAGAACTTATTCTGTTAACTAAATAATTATTCCACAGAAATTCCTTCGTAACATTAACACGTTTTCTAAAAATCATGAAATATTTGAAAGGCAGAGTTTTTGAATCTTAATTACTAATTTATAGATTAGTGCTTTCTAAATTTTGCTTGGTTTCAGCTGGACTTGATGGGGCACATTTAGTGTTTTTTTATTATTTATTTTTGTTTTTGCCTTACTGGACTGGATATATTTACATAAATACCTTACTTCCTTGTACTGCTCGCAGTCCTGTTTTGATCACTTTCTATACGGTGACGTACGTTTCGCCTATTTTTTTCATGCATTTTCAAACCGTTTATAAACAAATTTTAAAAATGAATTAAAAAAAACTTATCAAAATCAATTCTGTTAACTTTGAAGTATAGCTAGTAGCATTTAGGATGGCGCGTGGTTTGCGCAGAAGCAGTAATGCCCTTCTCCCTCCAACACCAGTCTTTGTTGTTTTCTAAGAAAAATACAGTCTGTGTCAAATCCATCGATTAGAGGGCCGCCGAGCAAATTTTAGTATTGGACGCGCTTTCAATTACAAGCTTCTGCACAGTACTAGGATTATTTAAATAGGACAAATTTTATATATTTGTAATCTGCGTGATATGTTGCAACTAACAGTATAAATATCTTCCAGTTTAGTAAATGTTCGGAATTTATACAATAACAAATACTTCGAGTTTTTAAATCAGGACATGAAAAAGTAGTAAAGCATAAACTTTTTTTATTTTTAGGGTAGAAAGAAACTTCCAGCGGCAAAGTTGTAGAAAATTAGTTGATCTACATATTTTATTTCAAACATTTTTCAGTCAGATGTTTGCACAAATCGCTTGCAAATAAGCGCAACCAATATTATCAGGTAATAGCCTAATGTAAACATATTGTTTTTTCTTTTTCTTATATCTATAGTTAATTTATAATAATTAACTGAATTGAAGAGCGGGGCAGTTAATTATTTAATATAATGTAAATATATTGTTTTTTTCTTTTTTTATATCTATACTAAATTCATAAGAAACTACTTGAAGAGTTGGACAGTAAATTATTTAATGTAATGTAAATAAACTATTTTTCTATTTACTTATATCTATAGTAAATGTATAATAAACTATTTTATAAGTAATAAAATAGCCTTTAATTTAAATCGTATTTTAAGCATGTTTAGTACATGTTTTATTTAAAATGTCTCGATATCATAAAGTAAAAAGCCAACATAGCTAGGGTTGACTGTACGATGCCCCACCTAAACTTAGGAGGGGAAGTGTGGTGGGATAGGTACTCTGTCTCACTCGCACTACCCGCCCTACGCGCCATCCTATATGATTTTATCTATAAACTGAATTGATTTCAATAAAGAATTCATAGCTTGAGAGGATTTCTAAGTAAATTTATAATAAACACTTTTGTGTAAGATGTTAGGCTGAACTGAAAGAAAATATTTCCACCACTATCAAAATTAAGCCTACTTTGAAACATTATTTAGGAATATATGCTTTACCCAAAAATTAAATATTATTACAACAAATTGTATCGAACGTAGAATTGAACTGTATACTTGATCATTCTTACTGTATAAACTTATTTCACTTTGTTTTACTTGTTTCTTTATATTAAATCAAATTAACAAAACTCTCACTAACGTATCGTATACAGTTTCACACGCTCTGGACTGTGGGAAAAATGTATAACGGTTGTAACAGAAATGCGTCCATTGATTTCAACAAATGTCTCTACTTCACGGTAACACCCGAATAGAATCCGAACACTAAATGAGGTTTACTTTATATCATACAAAATATGGAGTTTTCTCTTCAAATCGATATAAATATCACTATACAAATATAGCGATTGGTCATAGATATGGTGTGTTCAAAATATGCTTTCTCATTCATTGACATTTATCCAATTGCATGGGTTGACAGAAAATTTCATATCTAAGAACCTGTAAGAGTGACAAATGATTTCAAGGCAGTATTAGAAGGTTTAAATCTTGACGAATCCAACAGTGTCTTTATCTTCTTCTCAAAGTAAGTCTGTCGAAAGATTTTGAGCCTTAGAGAAGCGACAAGTTTGAGTCATTTAGTTGTGCTTTCTCGCGTCGCATTAGCTGTTTAGAAGACTACAATTTTAAAACAATGATTACATATGCAAACATACGTTTCTGAACAATTTACAAAACAAATTTGTATATACAAAAATTAAAGTTTAAATTGAGATTGGATCATTTTTAGTGTGTGAAATATTCAATACAAGTCGAGTTGTCTCAGACTACTCAATTGAGACTTATGACAGTACCAGGGTTAAGAGGGGACAAAATAAAGGTTGTAAATTAAATAAAAATAATATTTAACACAAATTATGGGACAAATTTGTAAATATAAAGAGAAACTGTATTTACAAACATAGATAGTAGGCTAGAGCTTTGCAATACGTGGCCTAAATTCGAACAAGTTTTTTAATGCTGACCCATTGCTTGCTGAACTATAATTGGGGACATATTGTAAAAATAACCTAGCCGTGAGAAAGGGAAAGAAGTATTGTATACCTGGAATGAGTAAATTTGAAGCCCTTTGTATCGCGTTTGGAATGCTGCCAGAAGTTTGACTACAGAAGACAAGACATAGTAACATATTTGTGTGCTTATTTGAAATTCATTTCCGGATATTGTGAAAATACAATTTCAAGGAAATATAATATTAAATATTCAAATTTCAGTTCAATTTCAAGGCTCTCTCTTTGAAGTGTTTAAAACATTTAAATAAATAGACAGATTACTAATACAATCGTCATGCCTACGTAGATTACATTATCTACAAATTAAAACCAGAATATTAAAAGATAACGAATGCTTACTATCTAAATGACAATGCACTTTTTATCAAAGTACTGTACCAAGAAGCCACTTCAATGAATATTGTTCAATTAAAAAATGAAAATGATATCCACATTTTATTGTACAGTAGAATACTGGGGCAATATTGGGACAGTAGTACGGATTGGCAAAAATATAGATCAACTATTAAAAGTACATTCAACAATTTTAAAGCAAAATAGTAAATACAGCAAACATAAATGACTTAAATCTTTATAATTATTCTGTTTTTGTCTTATTTTACAGTTTGTTATTATGTATAAGCCAAATACCACTCACTCATTCATCGCTATTTCTCAAAAAAAAAAAAAACGGATCAACTTTATATTTGGCATCGTGGTTCCTAATGTGCTCCTAATTTGAGAAAACTGAAAATATTGTTAATGATAAGACTAATGCAATAAATGACTGGTGTGCAGTCAACTCCTTAACCCTCCAAGTGGCATGGTTAAAGCTAAAATTGAAAAGCCTGTTTTTAGCGTTTTGCAAGCATATTTTTTAAAAATTCGCCAAAAATAGTAAATGAACTCCAATCCATAAGTGTTCCATAGCTTTTTTGTAGAAGAAACTTTAAAGAATTCAAATATGCCACTAAAAATTAGTTTCTTTTGAAATTGTAAAAGTTATTAGCTTAGAAAGCAAAAAATGTTTAGTAACGGAAGGAAAAAAAAATGTTATGCCTACATAAAAAATAATAAAACATTTTTGTATTTTTTTTCAAAATACACAAAAGTTTTATAATTTAGTTCTAAAAATAACTTTACATTTTGTAATGAAAAATCAAAATATCAAAGCAGCAATTTGACCTAAAACCTTATTTCTAGGCTAAAAACCTAATGTTATTTCTTCACTTACCGTATTATTAGAACACTGTTATAAGCCTAATTTCATTCAAACACAATCTGCACTTATTTATTTATAACTAAAACACAATATAACACTATTTTATAAACTATAAACACTTTCAATTCACTAAAATATCAAGACGAATAAAACTTACAGTGAACACTTTGAGATCAGAGTGTAAAATGGTTTTTAGGCTATAGACCGCTTCATTTACATTATGTCTGTCTGTGCCAACTAAATTTCACCTAAATTATTTGAACTCAACATAGATCATAGATTAAACGTTTGAATTTTCTCTTTAAAACAGTATATTAAACATCTTATGAATAAATCGATTTCTGATAGTAAAAATCGATTTACAAAATGCTTCCTTATTGGCCCAATCTTAGACCAATAAAGGCCTTTATTCTAAATTCTAGATCTCATAAACTAATCTAGTCACAGATGATTTAAAAATACCACTTGAAAGACAAAAAGTCTAACGAATCCAATGTTGTGATGATCTTTGTGACAATTGATAACTGTGAGGAGTTTCAGACCGTTGAAAATGATGAAGTTTTTACGTTCTTAACATCGCGATGTCGCACGGAAAACAGCTGTTTGACATTCTACAATATTGAAACGATGATTACGTATGTAAATAAACGTTTTACGAAAAAGTTTTAAATACAAAAATTAAAGTTTAATTCATTTGCTTTCCAACGGTGCCGGTTTTATTACGATTGAATAATTCTAAGTCAATTAATTAATCGAAAATGCAAATGCATGCAAATTCTCGATAATTGTCGAAATAGCTGCATCTTGCGCCTGAGAGAACGTCACTTTGGGCAGTCTGCCACTGGGAGGGTTAAAGGTTAATGAAGAAAAGTCTATGATTTAAGAATAAGTCTCAATAGGAAAGATGTATCACTAAACAATAAATTTGTAAAATTTTTGGGTGTGATTGTGGAACCTAATTTAAAATGGGAGAAGCAGCACATAAACCTTCTAAGAAAATTTCAAAGGGCTTATTTAACATGAGTCGATATCCGGGAGTCGTAAGATGCGCATCTACATACTGTGTTTTTTAAATGTTTTGCGTGGTTGTGTATATGTATTTAACATTTTGCCGACCTCCATGTATAGAGGGACTTTCTGATGATGAGATAAACAAGTTTTAAACAAAAGAGGTTCACTGACGGAAAATAAAAGGTATTGTACTTTATTATATACAAATTTTGTATATACCAATATAAAATTAAGGGATGGTAAAATTTTCATGTATATTGAATAAGTAGTTAATTAGTTATCACAGTTTGAATATAAGTGACAAATTTGGCCATTTAAGAGGTCTGGTATGAGGCACTTGGTGTCAATTATGAATACCAAAGAAAGGGTTAAGAAAATTGTACTTTGAAGTTGACTTAAATGTCCTGAAAATGGTACAATTTTCCCACATTCACAGTCATTTGACTTACGGAACCACTGTCTGGGGTAATGATGGCTCCGAAAACAAACTTTTTATATTACAGAAAAGGGCGGTTAGGTTGTTGTGCGGTGAGGGCTCAATGGCACAATGTAAGCCGTTATTTAAAAAGCTGGGTATTTTGACATTGACATCAATTTATATTCTGAACTGTCTATTGTATGTTAAAGGGAATATAGACTCCTATGAACTGAATGCTTCTGCTCATGAGCACTGGATGAGGAAAGGTTTAAACATTAAGGGAATTTAATCATTGTCACTATCAGAAAACATTGAAGAGTTTTGAAAGTAATGCTATCCAATATTATAACAGTCTTTCCGATAAAATAAAGCAATTAAACCTAAAATCTTTTAAAATCACTATAAAAAAGGAATTGTTAGAGAGGGTCACCTATAAGAGCAATGAGTTTTTTTATTTTGATTGGCAAAAGATAGACCGGAGCAAAAAAAATTATAATTGTAGAAGAGAGTGAATTGAACATACAAATTGCATGACATTTTTTAGTTATTGGTACATTTGTATGTTTTAAGTTGTTGAATTGGTCCTGTTTGTGTATTTGTTTGTATTGTTGGTTTATACTGATGTTATTATTGTTTTGGAGTTTTATTGTACAATTAATTTTTAGGTATGGTATTTGCTATTGTTGGGTTTATGTCAGTAGTGTTTGAACTGTATTACAGGACTAAGCTGTTATTACTGTAATGACGTTGCTATGCACCTTGTGGTGTTTCTGCAATAAATAAATGAAATGAAGGAGAACAAAACAAGAAAACATTACAGAGGAAGTAGAATAACCACAGGAAGTATCTAGTCGTGGTCAGTTTTACTAGTAAATTATCTCTGCATATGTAGCAATTGAACAAGTTAGGACGACAAATTGAAAGTATTTCTAATTAGGTCATAGTAGCAACAACTTAACACATTATATACAACGTAACTGCGCATTTCATATCATGTATGCCATTTTATTTCAATGTTACTAAGACTGATAGTACAGGCATAATTTACAAAAGGCGTAGACTAAGTTCAACTAACTCAAGGTTAATTAGACCAATTTCTGTCCGGCTATCGTTATGATACCAGCTGATAATTGTAGGCTACTTATTATAATTAACCATTAGTTTTCCAACCTGAATTTATTCTTTTATAACAGAATCATTAAAAAGCTACGCAGTAAAAATGTATTGTGTTCCTAAAAGAAAACTTTTTTGTTACTGTTTAACTGTTTTTTTTTACCATTTATTTCTATAAATGATTCAAATTAAGGAAATAAAACCAGTAGCGTATTTAAAAACAAGAAAACAATTAAAACACATCATACGGATATTATAGCCTAGGCCTACAGTATTAACAATTCTTTAGAGGATAAACTATTATTGAGCATAGATTAAAATAAGTATATAATTTAATTGTGTGCCTGCTTAACACTCCAGTGGTCACGCTATTTTGATAACCAGAGTGGTCGCGCGGGGTACAGGTCCACCCTAATGAAATAATTAGTATTTTATTCCTTATAAACAATCGGTTTAGGTCACAATTGGTTCAAAAAAGACTTAGTAATAGGTTTACTTATTTAATGAACAACAAAAATTACAATTTAGACATTAATTTATATAGATAAATTTATTTACGTGAAAGTAACTGTAACCAACATGTCTTGTGAAAAATAGTTCTTTGTAACTATTGGTAATAAAGAAGATTTATTAATTCTAAAGTCTACTTTGGGCTCTATGAAAAGTCGGTATTATATTACTGGGTACGAGATAATTAGCCATATATGGCTCTAAATAACACTTTGTTTCTGTATCGTTCCATATATAAAACCCACGGTTGTCAAACAAAGTTTCGGATCGAGCTATATTTCTTTCAGCATCTTGATGTGGAACATCGTTCTAAATAGTTTCTTGAATACTTTCTGTGTTCTATAATAAATTCTCTCTATTGAATTTCTTTTACATTTGTTTTACTAAACATTTTTATACATTTTTCAAATGAAATAAAATAGTCTCAAATAAGTACAAATGACATTTCTATCTTATCTCGGGGTCTTATAGATGTGGGCTTATAAACTTAAATACAATTAATTTTAAAATAATCTTATATATATACAGGCTATCATAATTTTTTTTTTTTATTAATTAATTTATAAAGTCCTATTGTTCCTTTAGTTTATAATTTTACATACCATTAACGTACACCTTTGTTATAAAATCAATCGAAAACTCAAACTGCAAACCCAATAATTCAATAATCATAAAATTAATTTTTGCATTCCCTGGGTTCTACAAAACTTAAAATCACTGCCTGTTATACTCTTTCGTACGATCTAATTTACTATGGAATCAAAATGCAATTTATTTCAACTTTTATTATATTTATCTTTACCTAATGTCCAAAATGTTTTGTTTTGTAATATTTGTTATTTTTAATAATTATTTTTCATGAGGGTTTGGTACAAATTTAATTTTAAGTAAACATTTCATTTTTATATAGGCTAACTTTATATAAGAAATAAATCTAACAACACATTTTGTCACATTCCACTTTGTAACAATTCAAAATACACCATAAAATTATTAATAAGTCAAAAGAATCATACATTACTGTATTTCAACTAAACACGCATGAGTGCGAGAGAGACAGAAGACTGATAGTAAAAATCATTCAGAAACGATCCGAACGACGACATCTAGCGGACGAAATCGCAAGCAACAAATTAACAAGATTCTAAAACACCCGACTTTCGATAACATTTTACTTAATTAATAATATTTCTAGACCTCGTATCCCTATCTTTCCTATATCAAAATTCATCTAAATTAATCAACCAATCCATCCAAATTATAAGATTAACTCAATCAACAAGCAATCGACCGAAATTCACTTTTTTAATCCACTTGAAACTAAACCGGCATACTAAAATCTAGGCCATATCAGAAATATAATTATCAATCCTAAGAGAACCAAAATTTAAATCAAAAAATGAAGAACACCATCAGATAGAACGAAAGATTCTATATCAAAAATGTCTTTGGTAAAATTTCATAGGAAATACCGTTAAGCCATAACAATTCGCCGAAAGTCAACGAAACAACGGCTAGAGCTAGATAGGTGTAGGACATGTTTATTAAGCCCCGCCCACAGTCACGTGACCGCTTGCACTGGGGATATCCAAGTTTAAAAAAAGCCAAATGTATAGTTTTAATTGTAAATAGTAGATGTTAGAAAATAATTTGTACAAGGAGCTATTTTGGTATTTTCATGCAATTTTCTTATTTAATCAATTTATTTTTAATTTTATTATTCAATATTACTTGTAAAACAAAATTATTCCAAAATTTAGTCAAAACGACACCAAATAAATACACTACATTTTAAATTACACTTTTTTGTACAACAATCCAAACCCCAGAAGATACGAAATTCACCAGGTCTTATGTACCCATTTCCTGAAGGCCCAAAGCAAGCCAGTTTGGATCCCAGGATTTTAATTGTTGAAGAGACGCCTAAGAAGCAAGACGTATGACCAACGCTCTCCAATAGCCGATTTAAATTGAAGAATTTTAGTGTTAAAACTTTGTAAACATTTCATAAATAACTTGTCATATCTAAAGTGAAGTGTCATAATCCTTAATAATCATTTAAAATACCATAATAAGAAGAAGAAGTTATAAACTGGGTGAGATCTATCCATAGGCCTATAATTCCTTACATGAATTAACTCTATCCATATTTCAAACCATCCATCAGTGAAAACTTGAATATTATAAATTTTGGAAAGACTTTATAAAATATCTTTATAAGAAGAATTTGTTTGGACCATCAATATAAATTTAACTTCGCTATAACTTCCCTTTTTATACACCTACATACACTTACATTTTAACCCATTGTACTATTTTCCTTTCCCCTTTTTCAATTCTCATATTTATCTGTAATAACTATTTTAACCATTAATTCTGTTTCAATAATAATATTGGGAAAAGTCGGCACTGACTCCCCGAGATATTAAGAGTGTTATAAAAAAGACTATAACGAACATTTGATTTTTGAATTAACTTATTTTGTGAATAATTGTATATATATATTTTAATTTTTCATTTTTCAATTAAAGAAGTTGTTAAAATTGTAAACTTGCTTTGTGTTTTGAATTGCATCAGTTATCTAATAGTATTGTAATTTAGTTCCACAACGTGGGCTATTCAATTTGATAATTAAAATAAATTAAAGTGTTTTAACTTTTGCCGTTCGTTCCCATGTCCAGTTTTCATAGTCCACAGTAACACTAACAATTCTGACTTATGAGGTCATTTAAAATCAACCGTAGGCTAGGCTATAAATTTACAATGTTTATTAATTTTCATTTAATATATATTTATGTTGAAAACGCACTCTTGGATTATTTAACAATTACTTATCATTAATAAAAGTTCGGTCTTTTTTTTATTACTTCGCTATTCAAAAATGAGATCATTCCGTCATTAACCTACATTCGCTTAACCACTGGAGTGTTAAGTGCAATGCAATTGTTTTTCTAACTGCTGTTGTTATTTGCAATGCAAT
>JAGFPH010002886.1:107241-161009 GCA_018207615.1 Philaenus spumarius | reverse complement strand
TTCTAACTGCTGTTGTTATTTGCAATGCAATTGTTTTTCTAACTGCTTTTGTTATTTGCAATGCAATTGTTTTTCTAACTGCTGTTGTTATTTAGTTGGAAGTAAATACAAGCCTATATGCTGATATCACACTATATATAGTAGAACCTTGATTGTCCAAGGTAATTGGGACTGGACAGACCTCGGATAACAAAAAACTCAGATAATACGGTAGGCCGTAAGAAAACCAATACGGTGCGAGTTCCCGCATCATTTACGTTCTTTGTAGGCTGATTTGGAGCCATACTGACTTCAAAATCTATTTTATTTTAAATAAACAAAGAAAGAGGGTTATGTATACTCAAATGAAATAAATTGGATACTGTAAGCTACTGTAATAAAAACCACAAAAGTAATGCCTCTGAAGTTTTTTCATGATAGCTTTTTTCACTGATATTCTAGCCGCTTCTTTATTTTGAATACCGTCGGGATACCCACTTTTCAATTTCCGATCTATTTCATCTCCAATACAGTCACTTCCCCAACACCTACCAATTTTCTTATTGAACATCTCTAATCGTTTAATTGCTTCCCATTCCACTCATAATGACACTCTCATTCACAAAGTTTAACACCGACTAAAAACAAAAAACAGTAGCAGAAGGATGAAACAATTGGTGGGAAACAACTAGGAGTTCTAAATACGATGCCGCGAGGAGGGAAGTGTAAATAGGCCCAAGACTGCTTCGTCATTCACTATACTACCCGTCTGCTAAAGGTCACCTCGTACTATTGTGTTGGGTAAGGAGCGGTAATGTTTTCAGAATGTACAAGGCAAACGACAGTTTTGTTTTCTTTCTGTTCAATCTAACACAAAAGTTTTTATTATAAAGTCACTTATTATTGAGAAATCCTCTCAAGCTATGAACTCTCTATCAAAATCAATTTATAGTTAATTAGGCCTACATTTATTTGTAACAGAATTCATTGTGAAAAATTTTTTAATTTGATGATTTTTTTAAAATTTGCCTTGGTTAATACAAAAACTTGGATAACCGAGGTTATTCTACTGTATCTTTTCTTTAGAAAAAGTAGAACTTTCTGTAGGCCTACTCTGTTCTTACTTAATGTGTGATTTTAACTCTTAAATCAAACTTACATGAATAGCCTCGCCTAGAAGGGACGCTTGATGCATTAATTTCTTCGGGATACAACCAACGTTTACACAAGTGCCTCCAAGACCCCATGTCGTTCCTCTTGGCGAAGGCGTGACAAAGTCTAACACAGCAACTTTCTTTCCGTAGCTCACAGCCTCTTTGGCACAAGCTAGTCCACCAGATCCTCCTCCTACGACAACTAGATCGTAATCGTATTGACCTGAAACAATTATCAGATCAGCCTATTATAATCTCAACAAATAAATGGTAAAATTTCACAAATTAAATTTATTTAGAAACATAATTACGTTAATAAATTCATTTTTTAGTATTCAGGACTCTAAATTGTAATATCTCACAGGTACCTTATATTGTTCCGTCAGTGAACTCTTTTTGTGTATTTATATGATGTGTTTTGTTACGTCTGATATATCCCAATATCAGAATATCTCGTGAGTGGAGATCGTCAAAACATTAAGTACAAAACACATAAAACAACAACACATTTAAAAACACAGTTAATAAGGTGTACACCGCATGGCTTCCGGATGTCGACTGCCTGTTCCTTATGTCCTTATCACTCGGAGCTATTATTTACCACTGGGTCAATCCATGTCAAGTCATCCAGGCCATGACACCCACCATCTCAGATTTTGATAAAACTTAAAATTTTTAATCCTTCCATATAGATAAGATAATATGCTCAACTGGTTTTTTTTTATAGACACTCAAAGTTTAGGTGATAGAAGCGATTTTACGTTTTCCAAGACCTCCGGAAAAACTTGCATTTTCAATGAAAAAATTTGCATCTTTGCCATTTTAAGTGCAATTTTAATAAGTAGGCCTAAACTATGCTGATTGCAGAAAAAAAAAAAATAAATTTAAAATTCAATTTTTTGTTAAATGTTTTTTTACTTTTCATTAAATCTTTGTCTCTAATAAGATACCAGGCCAGTAACTGTCCATATATAGCAATGTAAAATCATGTGGGGTAATAAAAGACATCTGGAAACAATTCAGAATCAGCCAATAGTTTTTAGGCCTAATTTTTCATATTTACATCCATTAAAAAAATATGTTTTCTCGAAAATTAACTGTCATAAATGTGTGTTTGTGAAATTCATTTCTTTTAATATTAGGTCCTAAATCTTTATATATAATACGTGAAGCCGTTTTTTGTAAACATAACTCCTCCCTTATTTCTGGACCAATTTTAATGTTTGAGGTTTCAAAAAATTCGTCTCATTTCGTAGTTTTGCAATAAGGTTTTAGATGTCAAAAATTCTTATCCTTAATGGGGTGAGCTAATCTCAAAGGTCGGGTTTTCCCCATAAGATTAACATGGAAAATATTTAAAAACCATTTCTATACAAAACAGTTGTTTATAATAAGAAACAAACTAATCCAGCTGATTTCGTGGATCTAAATAACGATGATTACAGTATTCAGAAGGTTATAAAAACATTTTAATACAAAACAGCTGTTTATAATAAGAAACTAACTAATACAGCTGCTTTGTGGAAGTAAATATTGATTTTTATAAGGGAGGAAATGAATTATTTATTCAAATTATAAAATTTACGAACTAATTTGTTTTGAACATTTAACATTATTTACCATCTTAGTTTTGAGGTTATTATTTATAACTTTTTTGTTAGGTTTTTGATTAAGTGTAGACCTGAGCCTTACTGGTTCTTTTAACCTTTATTATTACTGCTGTTATAAAATATAAGAAATAATTTGATTTGAACATTTAACATTATTTACCATCTTAGTTTTGAGGTTATTATTAATCCTACACTTTTATTATAAATAAAACATAACATATGTTTTTAGAAGGTCGCACCGGGGGTTGGCGTGCGGAGCATGCAGGGGTCTCCCCTAGTAATATAATATTGTATTTAATGATAGTTCTACATAATAAACATAAAATAGGGATTAACCAAAAACATCAATATTATGTTTAAAATGGGCTGAAAATATTTTACACATTTTCTTAAGTGTAGTCAAAAATAGGCATATAAAATGCCTTTGAAATGTATAGCCTACAAGTGAACAAGATGTTATAAAAGATGTTTCTAGTAATTATAAATGAACTTATTTATGTAATGAAGTAGTAAAGGCTAAAAATATTAACTTAGTACAGACATTCTAAACATAAATTTAGATTAATATAACAACCAAATATGGTGTAGCCTAATGGGTAAAACTGCTTTTTGATTTGAAATGGAAAAATAACATGTACTCTTGGTAAACTTAAACTTGGCCTAACACTAGGTAAACTAGTCCTGGTTGTCTTAGAGCAACATTTTAGTAGGGTTTAAAGCCTTTTTTATAGATCAGACGTATCTTTGAAATTTGCCCTGAGTACATGAGTCTCTTATTACCCCCACAAAAAATAAACATAACATGTAAATAAAGAGTGCCTTAAAGGTTTAAAAAAATTGTACATCAAAAGTCATAGTCTTGGTCAGAAGGTTACACATTAGGCCTAACCATTTGAGTGCCGCAGCGTCTACATAGTAGACGATATAAAATACGTATAAAGTGCCAGCATCTACCTAGTAGACGATCCGTATTTTATACTAATTTCATACATTATGTTATCATTGTAATCGATTATTCGGTTCACGGTATTCTACATGAGTCAAACTATCGATTGATACCAGTTTTTTTATTTTTTTGACAAAGTGACACAATACGTAGACAGCTGATTGGCGCCAACTGCTGACAGTGTTATGTTTGTATTGTGTAATCATGGCAAATTTCAGCATAACATAATATAAACATAATTATTATGAATTAGCAATAGTAGGCCTAGCTGATTGATCAAATTTCATTGCGTAAATATAAATTTTCATGAAGTTTTAAAGTGATAGATATA
The DNA here is from genome assembly GCA_018207615.1 of Philaenus spumarius. NCBI lineage: Eukaryota > Metazoa > Arthropoda > Insecta > Hemiptera > Aphrophoridae > Philaenus > Philaenus spumarius. The sequence goes on along the minus strand of JAGFPH010002886.1, from coordinate 156,989 downwards.
TAAATTTAAAAATACAGTGCGTAATTTGTAGCCAAATTTATATTATATACATGATTTTTTATGTATTTTTCATATTCTTTCTTGTGGTATAACGCAAAAAAAAAAATACTGAATAGGCCCTACACCAAATTTCACTTCAAACTTGAAATTTAAAAAAAAATTAATTTTTGTTTATGCAACATAATTTTGTATCCCTATTAATTTAGAACTACATTTTTACATCCTATTTTGTTCTTTAAACTATTACCAACGAAATAAAAAAAAAATTATCCAAATTGGTTGTATAGTTTTTTTTATGATTTTTTCCCCAAACGCTTGCAAAAAAAGTGTTGGTTCTGGTCCGGCACTTTATGCATATAAGTTGGCGAAACGGCCGCGTCACTCAAAGGGTTAATAAATCCCAAACATCTTATCTCTACAAATTTTTTTTTTTTAAATTTAGAAAAAGTCTAGAACTTTTATAGGTACTGTAGGGTAAATTCAAAGTGAAGGTATTTTTCGTTGTATAGAAAAAATTCAAAATGTGTTATAAACTTCTCAATAAGTAGGCTATATTGTAGTAAAGAATTCATATGATACTTAATATTACATATTTTAAAAGTTGTCTGAAGTATATTTTATGGGTGGTTTTTTGACTGCGTCTCTTATAACACCTGTCTCTTATTACCCTTATCTCCCCTACTAAAACAGTTTGTTAACATTTATATTTTTGTAGTTCTACCATTATTATTAGGGTATATGATAAATGTACTTATATTAGGCCTATATATAGTTTTTCGTAGTATCCCAAGTACCAGAAGGTAACTCTGAGTTTAGGTTTTATTAGGCCTAATATCCATTGATAACTTAGTTTAAACAGTAGGTCTATTATAGAATATTATGATACCTTAGGCTACTATCCTCTAGACAGGATTGAAATATTTAAAAATACAGTAGCCTAGCCTACACTTACTTTTTATGTTTATGATGTAAGTTATCCATAGAGAGTGTGCATTTAATAGAGTTAGTAAAAATTAATTGACACATAAATATAATATCAGTTACTATGGTGTATGAATTAATAACCTAAAGTAGAATAAGGTAGCCTAAAAATAATACAAATTAATTTTAATCTACTCACTTTTAACTCTATCCTGAGATATTGTTGTCACAGAAAAAAACCTAACTTTACTAAATGGTGTTCCAGATTTAAAAGTAACCTCAAAAGTGCGCCGAAGCACGTTTAGAGCCATCCCTTAAAAAAACAGAAAGGATTTATTTAGGCCCAATATTATATTTTTACAAGAGAAAAAAGTTGATCTATGTTGCAGTCGTCTATAACCTCAATTTACTTAGGCCTAGCCTACATTTTTTAAACACGATATTATTACTTTTAAAAATTTAATAGTTAATTTTTACATTACGCATTTTAAAATAATCACATTTTTAATAAACACAGACACTGACGCTGAAGGAAAAATCCAGGAATGATTACGTAATTGACTTGCTTAGTCAATAAGTCTAGTCATTTCGTAACTAGTTCCTGAAGTAACCTAAAAGTTCTAGTGTTTTTCTTTGTTATTGTTTCAGTCCGGTAGACCTACAAAATCTATTATGAAATCGATTTTAATAACAGGTTGTAACCGAGGTATAGGTTTAGGAATGGTTAAATACCTAGCAGAATACAATAATTCACCAAAAAATATATTTGCTACATGTCGAAAACCTGAAGAGGCGACGGTAAGAAATTGTTCTATGTAGTAATAGGAATAAAATAAAAATATATAACCTAAAAATACAATTTCATGCTTTAAATAGATCAAACATTTCGAACTCACCTGAAGTTGTAGGTGCCATTTTAAGTTATTAAAATTAGAACTTAACACAAAATAGTTTGAAAATTAAATATCACGACTCCGTTTAACACAACACTCGGTAGTAAATGCAATAGCAAATGGTACAGCTTCAGTTTGAAGAATCACAGATTAAATTGAGTGGTAGCGGTAGTTACTAACCGTGTCAGTGATTCTACTCACGATCAGTTTAGAATATAATACTCAATATTGCTCAATACTGAATAAAGATTACAGTGAAAAAATAAACCTTGAAAGTATTATGTGGTTTCAGTAATTGTTCTAGAAGAATTTCCCTTTCTTAAGTTTTGTTCCTTCATACACTTCACTTTTCCCTTGAATGTAATGACGTCATTTTACTACTGAATAAAGAATCCCCTCCACTTCCACTAATTCAAGCAAATCCAGATAAAGTTGTAGGCCTACTACTAGAGTAAGTTATATAAACTTTTTTAAAAAGTATCTTGACAATAATTAATTGAAAGAAGTTAGATTTTTAGATTAAATGATTATATTTAATTTCAGGATTTGATGTATAAAAAAAGATATTATTTTTTTCAGAAACTACAGGACATTGCTAAAAAACATGCCAATATTAAAATACTTCAATTTGGTAAGTTTATAATAATGAATTATATAGTAAACTAAAATCATTCTTGAAATTTTTTTATGTTTCAGTTAGGTCATTATTTAAAAAAAATTTTTTTTTTAAGTAAAGGACTACTACAGTATCATTTTTTAAAAATACATACCATGGTAATTTTTTATTAGAAGGTACTGTCAAGGATCACTTGCCATTCAAATATTTTGCTTTCTTCACAAAATTGAATGGGCAAAAATGTTACGAAATTGAATCAAAATAACAAACTTAAATTTTGTGTTTAAGAAATTATTTAAGTAAGTAAAAACATTTAAAACTGTAAGGAATTAATAATTAACATTTACTCAGAACTTGAAGAATAAATAAGTTTATAAAAAGAACTCTGCATGTTAAACTTTTAAAAAAAATATGTAGACATAAAAAAATACAGAAAAATCAATTTTAACTAATATTTTAAATCAAGCGCTGTTTTATTGTTCTTCAGAACTGTTATGTCACATTACAGATGAATAAAAACTAATTGGGAATTAAAATTAAGTCATGAAGTTACAAGAAAATTTTATCAAAAAATAAACTGTTTTTGAAGCTTTTCAGAATTTTTACAAGGTCTTTGGTCCGTATCAGAACATATCTTGTGTTCTTATTCAACTTACTTTAATATTATTGTTGAAGTACAATTTAATTTTAATTGTTTTCAAATTTTTGTTTTTACAGATCTGAAAAACTTTAATAGTTATGAAAATTTAGCATCCCAAGTGTCGGATGCAGTCAAAGATGAAGGGCTGAATGTACTGTTCAACAATGCTGGTGTGTCTACCAAGTTTACGCGTATTAACTTAGTAAAGGTGGAACAGATGTTGGAAAACCTAACCGTCAACGCAGTGGCTCCGTTAATGTTAACTAAGGTAAAATAAAATCAGTAAAATTTATAAATAGTTTAAAGCCCCCATTAAATTTTAATAAAATACCGTAGTTGTTTTAAAAATTCAAGCAAGCAAAGTGAAATCCTTTTGATTTTTATGGATAGTACAAAAATTATAGTCATATCATATTATACACAGTGCTATAAGGAACTAGTACGGTATACTATTAAATTGTAGTAATATTATATAAATTAAAAGCCCCGCTAATCCGGACTGTATGGAACCGAAACCTGCCCGGGTCACCAAAAGTCAGGATTAAACAAAATTTTTCCTGAAATGACGTTAATAGAAGTTTTCAAACAGATGGAATAGAGAGTTTCACTTTAGGAGCGTTTCACATTAGGAGGGTTTCACAAAATGCATGGTGAAACACGTGACGGTAAAATCCGAATCAACCCAGCAAAAAGAACACTATATATACTCTGCTATACAAACATGTATAAAATTTTTTTGGACGTGGTGCGCCTGTAGATGTTTACACTTCAATAATATGTTAGACTGGTATAAATATAGAAGGAAAACAAATCAATGTCATTTATTTTGCTTGCTTTAAGTTTGCTTCAATTTAGGTCAACAGCTGAGTATGTTGGCCTCAAAGCACCCCCTCCAACTATAACCCTGGTGTTTAGCGGCCACACACTATGTAAGACAAATATTTCCGATAGTTTAATATAGAACAGTCATAATTTGGTTATTGTAGGTCATGTATCACTAAAGATGACGAAATTGTCATTGAAACTTTTACAATACTTTATGTATACTTATTGTTTTCAGGCATTTCTACCTTTATTGAAAAAAGCATCAACTGCAAATAGCAATGCCCCACTGGGCACTTCAAGGGCAGCGGTAATCAATGTAAGTTCCGTGTTGGGATCAATAGAGAGCAACAATCAAGGAGGATTTTATCCATATAGATCTAGCAAGGTATGTTTGTATAGTGTGAAATGAAGTATGTATAGTATGACCCAAAATAAATGACACGGAAACTTACGATCATATGGTATGTGTTTATGCCAGCTGATTGGTACTTGTACTTTGGTAATTGTTTGATGATTTTCGAATCAAGCTATGTAGAGGTTTTGTACCAACATCAGAGAAAATTTGTACTGCGGAACACTAGTTCTGCTCATACGGAATTAGATATGAAAACGAGCCTGGCCTAGTAAACGTTATGAATTTCAGGTGCGTTTTCAACAATAAGGTAAAGCTCTCAGGCATAGTAAAAGCCCATCAAACCGGAAGCGCACTTAGTAAAGAACACAAAGTAAAGGTTACAAAATAATGTATGGACTTCACCCACCTTTTGTTTGTTAAAATGAAATTCTGTAGTACTGTAGTGAAACTTTATTCAATTTCTCTTCTAAGAAATATATTTCTCGTGGCACAGAAAACTAAAAAAATATGCAAACACAATATCTTGTTAGTAATACTTTTGTTAAAAAAATGTTTCACGAAGAAAATAGAATATAGCTTTGTTAAAAAAATGTTTCACAAAGAAAATAGAATGTTTCGTGTCTTCAGGTGAAATTTGTCCTTAGGTGGTCGCGGACGTTTTTACTCTCTCGGAGCGCCTAACACCGGTCGACCACCTGTACTTCTCCCAAAGAATAGTGTGACTGTTAAAGTGTTCAGCAATCTACGAATAGCAATTCAAAAGAATGATATTTAAAAATATAATATACTAATATAAATAAATTACATACCTTATATGTCCGTCTACAGTCCTAAATTCAGTCCTTATTTTGTAAAGGGACTATCGATTTCGGAGTTCATGTCTCCATTGTCAAGTCAAGTAAAAACACATATTACACAGACATTGTCATGGTCACACTTAACATAACACTACAAAACACAAAAACAAATAAATACGTGATAAAAACATAATATGTACATCGTTGGCCAACGGACGCGACTCGACTGACCGTAATGCGAAACTTCTTATCAACCTACCCCCGTTTGGCCGCTTGTAGAAGTATTTAAGCTTATCGGTTTGCCGTATTTGTGTGTATTGATACGTTCGATGGTGTTAAACAATACGTTAGAACAATACTTGAGCTTGTCATTCAGAACATTATTCCTATCATACTTTAAAAGCATTATATATATGTAATTCCTCAAAGGTGTTCATAAGTAATGACTTCTTACATATATTTAGAATTTCTACATTGGTTTGGAAACTCTCAATGTTGTGGTTTTCTTGTACCAGGTGTTCGGCAAATTTGGATTTTTGTATTCCCATAGTGGGTTTTGGGATGTGCTCAAAATATCTTCTTTTGAAGGATCGGCTTGTTTGTCCAATGTAAAATTTGGGGCAGTCAGAGCATTTCAACTTGTAGACGCCAGTTAGAAGTGAATCTTGGCTACTTTTGTTACGGGGTTGTAATATATTTTCTAATTTGTTGGAAGTTCTGTTGGCTACTATTATATTTAGTTTCTTCAGTTCACGTTTAATGGTGTTCTGTAAAACCTCACCGTATTCTAAAGACACAAACTTTTGTTTCTGTTCTGGGATGACATTGCGTTTTGTTTTTCTTTTGTGTTTGTGTACGATTTTATCAATAATGGTACTACTATAACCATTAGCTACAGCAATGTGTTTGATTGTTGACAGCTCTTCATTATAATTCACAGGATTGAGGGGTACTGTCAATAGTCTATGTACCAAGCTGTGGTAGGCTGCCAATTTATGGGCCATGGGGTGGTAGGAAGTAGCGTGAATGGTGTGGTCTGTTGCGGTAGGTTTGCGAAATATAGAAAAATCGAGTTTACTGCCATGTTTTACCAATGATAGGTCTAAGAAGTTCAATTTTCCATTTGTTTCCGTTTCTAACGTAAATTTTAATTTAGGGCTGATATTGTTAAGATGATTGTTTAATAAACTTAATTGTCGACTGTTGCCTTTATAAAATAAGCTAAGTTCTGACAAGCTACCTGTTTCTTAACAAATTAAATGTTTGTACTCGTTTGAATGTTATGATGCAATAATAATAAAATTTATTCTTTAACAATCCATACACATAAATAAAATCGGAGTGTCTGTGATTTCAAAATATGAGTTTTTTCTAAGCTCATATGGTTATTCACACATTACCAAAACCTAAACACACATTTATAAATTCTTTGTCTGTCTGTCCGTCTGGGCTAATCTTGGAATGGCTGAACCGATTTTGATGAAATTTCTATTAACATGTAGAGGACCTTTTTAAGAGAATATTTTAGGCTACTTTTTATTCAGAAAATATTTAAAATTCCTGTTAAATAATTGAAAAACTGTAAAAATTATGGACAAAATTAGGGATTTTGTGGACAAATGTTGGGGATATTGCGTGTCTACTTCGATCTATGTCTTACATTATGTACAGGTCACAGCTACCCCCACCACCCAACTGAGATCCAATCGCCTCTGTTCTAATCAGTAATTATTTACGTAAAAATTCCTATTATAAAATTATGAATGAAATTAAGGATTTGTGGACAAATGTTGGGGAAAGTGCATTAATATGTTGTGGTGACGGTTAATATCTTTGTCTTACATTTTGTACACTTCACAATTATTATTACCTCCACCACCCAACTTATATCCAATTGCTTCTGCCCTAATCATTTATCATTTTTGTAAAAATAACACAATATACAATAATATGTTTGCATTGGCATCACCATATGTCACCGCAGGAGTTGGCGAGCGAAGCTAGCAGAAGCAAAGCCCCTAGTATAATAATAAATTCAGCATGTTCATATTAACTATGGTCCTTCGGAAATTACATATACAGTAAGACCTCGATAATTCGGCACGCTCGGGGATCCGGTGATGCCGGATTATCGAATATGCTGGATTATCGAATATGCTGGATTATCGAGGTCTTCCTTTAAAATGGTTTAGACAGGGAATAAACTATAAATAAACGCACATGTACTGTATATGAACACGTAAATTACACGTTGAAACTACGTAACATTAACTGCGTAGATAGATTGCCGCTAACTAGTAAATTTTAAAAGCCTAAAACAAAATCATTTTGTACATAAACTATTTGTAATATAAGCTCTCTGAGCGCTGGATTGTAACAAATATATAAATAAAGGTTCCGTATACTATCGTGCGAGTGACATGCTGATGTTATAATTGCTATCATAGCCCCAGGCTTCAAGATGATGAAATATTTTTCCTATAATAACCTGATTAGTTTTTTATAAAACATATCTAGCCTTTAAAATAATTTTGAGCATATATGAAGCGGAGTAATTATGTGTTTTATGTTGTTTCAATGTCTTTTTTGCCGAAACATGAATATAAACAGGAACTGCGTTCAGTAAGGGGGAGTATGGGCGTAGTAGTGAACAGCGGAGCAGACAAGTTGCGGCGTAGTGATGCGCGATTGTTTGATGCTCGAGATGTTTGAACAATCGAGACAATCGACTAAAACATCACGCATTCGTGTATCACTAGTTGGTGCAGAAGTATTACTAGTATTACTAGTAGCACTAGTATTACTAAGAGAAGTTGACATAAGTCATAAGTGATTTTAAGTGTTACAGAATAAAGACTTTGTATATAGAAACTCGATTTTTTAAATTTTTACTCTAAAGGTCACTGAAAAGTCACTGATTTTTATTTCTGGGAACTAGTAGATACCCTGAAAGCGGTTTTAAATCGAACAACTATTTACAAGAAATTCAATGTATCTTTTTCAAAGATTTCAATTTGTTCAAATAATCTTCATTAAGTGGAATACGTTCAACAAAATACTGTCAGCAACGAAAGTGTTAGTCCAACCGTTTAGTCCCTTTAACGTTTGTAAAGGACGACAAGAGCACATCGTTTTGAATCGGTTCGATTTTTAGGAGAAATTTTGATTGAAATGTTTGTTTTGGACAAGTTTATTGAGCAGTAGATTTTTACACACTGTTTTTAATGGATGCGGAGCCAACAGATAGTGTAGACCGGGCTTAAATCACTCAATAATTATTACAAAAACTGCTATTTTTAATGAGTGCAAATTTTCAAGATAATTGATGCCGAATTATTGAGTCTGCCGGATTATAAAGTGCCAGATTATCGAGGTCTTACTGTATTAGTACATTTTCATAAATTTATCCATTCTAAACTATCTTAAAACTTGTTATGATTGAGTAGCCTATTACTAAATGAAAAAAATTACTGCACACTTCTAATAAGAAAAGTGTTGATTATTTTTTGAAAATTAATTTCAGTTTTCACCAATTCCAATAAAACTAGGTCTGTACAGTTACAATTAAAAGAGACAAACTGTTTTAGAATTCTATGTTTTTATTTCCAGACAGCACTGAATGCTATATCCCGCTCATTAAGTTTTGACTTAAAGGAGGACAAAATCCTGGTAATGAGTCTGCACCCCGGTTGGATTAAGACAGACATGGGCGGAAACAATGCACCGTTGGAAGTCGATGATGCTGTCAAGTCTATTGTCACTACGTTGGAGAGTTTGTCGGACAAACACAACGGTGGTTTTTATCAGTACGATGGTAAACAACTGCCTTGGTAATCTCTTTTGTACAGTGTACATTGTAGTGTATATATAATATGTAAAGTGTTTTTGTTTCTCTAGAATAAATCATTTTTATAATTTTTTTTAAAGATCTCGAAGTGTTCTATGTTTGTGTGCTAGGATAGTTTTTATGCAATTTTCTTGAAATGTAAGTACCAAAGAAGCAGACTCTTTAAGGGTCTGCTCCAGTAAACGAGAAAGCAACCGGAAACGCAAACGCTTCTCTCTACAGCCCTATCTAAACAGTGCAATTTATTGCAGCCGAGCACTTTGACATTGCCTCATTTCAACCAAAAAAAGTGAATACTTTATAAAATTTCGGATCCGGCTTACAAATTACTTTTCATTATTAATTTTTTATTGTGTTAGGAAAAAAATTTAAACTTTGTGCTTACAAAATGTCAATCACATAACAAAAGAAAAGCATTTAAAAAAATCTAAAATGCAAAACGGATGCGTATTGTGACTGTGATTAAAATAAGACCTTGCAAACAATTTTATGATAAAAAATAAACGAAATAAAAGGTTTGAAATTTAACATTTCCCTTGATGGGATAAAAATCCAAGATGGCCGCCACTACAGCAGACCCTTAATGTAAATGCAGTGCAAAACTGTTAATCGGAACTCAAAGTGTACAGTTTTGAATAGTAGAAAAATAAAATGTACAGAAAAAATAATGGATTTTTTTTTTATCTAAAGGGCAAATTGAGAGCTTGTTCATATTTAGTTCAAATTGCTTTTTCTTACCATTTAAGAATAGAAATTAAGAATATTCCAGCAGCCACTTTGAAAGACCTTGCTGGACTGCCTAGTGCAATTTTCTTTCTCTTCTTCTTCTTTTCTCACGGATGTTACACAAGTTTCGTACGATGAATATAATTTGTTTTCAAAAATTTTAAACAAGCTGTATTTGTGTACAAAATTTTATAAGACTTAGATCAGAAGAGGAACTTATTATCGTTGCGCGCTTGCCTCTGAGGAAGAAGGGCAGAACAAAATTGAAAACAAAGTGAATGGGTACGTGCGAACAGTGAAAAAAAGGCAATTTATAGAGAATTCCATCATTTGTTTCCTGTAAGAGATATTGGAAAACTTTGATTATTTTCAGATGTCACCAAACAAATTTTACAAGTTCTTAAGATTGATGAAGCCATTGATTTATCGAACGAGAAAGTAATAAATTTAAAAAAAAACTGTTTGAAAGCTTTTGTGTAAAATCCTAAACAAGATTATCCAAACAGTTTAGAAATGGGATGACGCCTGCTTAACCTGCCACAGCTATCTCATACCTGGGACGCACTGAACCTCTCCAAGGTTCTTTGAAAGAATTCTCCTCAATGAATCGTCATGGTTCCATTGGGTGGGCATTGATATATTCACTTTCATAAGGGACAGCTAGCAGAACATGAACACCTTAAACTTTGATTTGGTGTCAACTGGGTAAGCCATAACTTTTTGAAGCCGATAAGAAAGGTGTAATAATATGATGTTATGATTAAAAGAAATACTGAAAACTAATTTACAAAGGAGGTATTAAATTAGTTCTATTTTGAATTAAAGTCGCATAGTTGATGTTGGCCACACTGCAAGATTTGTGCCACTGTTATTTGAAAGCTATAAACACTACAGCTGTTTCCGATTGTCAGTGTTATAAATATTAGTTGAACATATGCTTTGTTCTTTTGTAATCCAAATGCACAGATTGTAAGTTGTTTGATTTGAACATATGTTTTTTGTATTGTTACATTAAATTTGGAATATATGTGGCTCTCTGGAACTATATGTGTACGGGGAGACCAATTTTCTTTGTATTTTAATATTGTGTTCAGTTTAATAAAGTTGTTTTGCTTGTAAATATTATTTTGTTGCTCAATTATAATTAAAAGACGAGTGCACAAAGTAAGTTTTAGTGTTGTACTGCATACAGTTTCTATATTGCATTTAATAGTTCCAGTAACATTATAGATTTTGAAATGTGCATTTGTCTTAACCAAGGTTCAATATTTATAAAACCATTTTTGTACTTGTTTTTTCAATAAATAATTTTGCTTGTAAAAATGTATTAATTATATGTACATTTTCCTTTTACTGTATATTAAAATCTGTTTATTTTTAATTAAAGAGAACAACGTTTCCAATAATTTTAAAACGACAACCTGTTTTTCAAATCCAACAAGCGCTTTAAAGTGCCCCGAAAAAGTTGGCAGTTTTTGACTTGCTGTAAAGTGAACTTTGCAAAATTAGTTACAGAAATTGTAGCAGAGTTACCGTATTATAAAACTGGTTTTTTAAGGTTATACTTGAACTTTTAATGAAATCTACAAAGTAGAATTGTTTTTTATTATTTTTTAAATTTGAGAATTTATTTTAATTTTATTTTAAATGTTGGTTTTAGGTATACAGTAGAGTCCCGGTAATTCGAGTCTCGATGCAGGTGACCATGCATTGTGACACATTCTTGCTGCTTGAAGGATACCGATCTTTAGATTTTTGTTTTCCAATGAATCTGTCAAGAGCGTTTATACAATAAGTCGCCGGTATAAATGCTTAGCTTTTTTTTTAATGGTCTGGTTTGTTGGCTGGGCGTGGGGGGGGGGGGGGGGGGGGAAATAACTGCTGTTCATATAAGTGGGGTAGAGTTATGCGCAGTACAAGTGTCAATTAACAATATGATTGTTCTGTTCTGTTTACAAAAGGTTTTGTCGAGAATTAACAACAGACAGAGATTGGGCAGAGCATCAATGACAAACTACAGTATCGGTACCTAGATAATTCTCGGAAGGCAAAATTCTCGGAAACCGGTACCGTGTTTTGAATTACAAATACGTGTACAAACACGTAAGTCCTGCCCCCTTTCTACCAGATAGTGACCTATTTATCCAGCGATCCCTTTCACAGCACAAGATTTTATTTTTAGTGTTGAAAAAACTTCGAATTAAACAAGTTGACTTCGAATTAATCCATAATTGTTTTACATTGATATCATATAAAGTTCAAGGGATCGTACCGAAACTTCGAATTAACAGTAATTTCTAATTAAAGACGTTCGAATTATCCTAGTTCTACTGTATATACAAAAATAACATTGAAACAAACTTTTCCCAGCACTGCCGTATCCCCCTGGCGTGACATCGCAGCTCGTAAACGTTGCAGTGTAGTTAAACAAAAAACTATTTATGATTTCTTTAATAAGTAAGTTTCTAATTTTTACTGTGTATAAAATTACTTTTTTACCTCAGTGTTCAATACAAAAATAGTGTATATTTATTATAACTTAAATTTTTTCGGAGATACGAGGACTATAAACAGTAGTTTTATCTTAACCTCTACATATTTCGTGTAATTCGAGTTTTTCACAATCCGAGGTACTCTCGGTCCCATTCAACTCGAAATATCGGGACTCTACTGTAAATACAGTTACCAAGATGTTGTGTTTTCGTTTTTCAGTCAAGTAACTTTGATATTCTTTAATCTAACAATTTAAAAAAAAATTTGGTTACTTGTCAAAATATTGTCTTTCATGAATTTTTTGTTAACGCTCTATAAGTTACTCGATTTTAAAAATGTTTAACGTTTGCCATTTTATAAATACTATAAAATAAAGTTTTTGTCATACATGAAGGAACGTTACACAATAACTGCGTACACCAACTTTGAACTCAATACTTCGCCTACCTTCAAAGTTACAATATTTGAAAAAAAAACCAAAACACATATACAATTGCTTGGGAACGTAGCACCTTAGTTTACACAAACATTTTACTTTTTCATTGTTCTAATCTATATTAATAATAGAATGGCCCAAAACAAACAATACTGAATATGGCAGCTGATCACTTTGGCTTCATTTCCTATCCAAAGGTAAACCTGTCAAAACGGCGAACAGCTGGTAAAAGAAGTGTTTCCGAACATATGTTTGGAGGAAGATTTTTTCTTTATTTTGACACATATGAATACCTTTTGAATCATCTTGCATTACAGAATCACTCAGTATAATTTCTTACCAACTTAATTGGCTACAAAAAAGGTGTCGACATTTTTTTGTTAAAATGTACGGTTTTCGAGTACCGTAATTTATTATTGTAATTTTCAAACGTCCGCCATTTTGGAACGCATGATTGGATATAATTGTTTATTTTTCTTGAGATAGATCATTGTTAGGTTAAACTTCAATGCCAAGTTTGAACTCGATCAGTCAAACATTTCTTTAGATATGAGGATACCTGGAAAACAAAGCGTTTTCGGGCCTTTGTTTATATGAACTTTTTTTCTTATTTTTAGCTATAGAATGAGCTACCGACATTGCCGTACAGTTCTGAATTGACCTGTTTATGTATATATGTGTTCGCACTCTATCGGCCGTATTTTAAGTCCGATTTGGTCCAAATTTGGTATACACGTTGGTTGTCTAAGCTGCTCAGACAAGTTCGTTAGCCCAAAAAATCCAACAACCGTCATATTTTTTGACCGGAAATAACTATTAAAAATTTTTTTTTGTACTAGAATTAAACTTTTTTGGGATATTACCTAAAAAAAAATAAATGAAGGTTATTATTCTGCACATTTTGCTTTTTTACACGACCTTAGATCTTGCTTGGTTCCCCCAAATACGAACAAAACTTAAAATACCATAAAAGTACGACGGACGATTTTGAACGCTGCGAGAGAAGCGAATCAGTCCATAAAACGAGGCAGCAAGATCGAGTGCAACGAAGGAGCGCGTGAGTCGATGCTGGATGCTTAGCGCAAACAAATTATACAATACATTTCGTACACCGAAGCAGCTATTCAGCGCCTTCGTAAGTAGATCAGTTTCCCAAATAGCAGGTTGTAACCCTGAAACTATAAACTTAATTTTGTAAATTCACTTAAATCACGTCAGCGGTTCAGGTGGTCGAATTATTTACAACTCTTTTAAAGTGCAATTTGCTTGCAATTATAAATTTATTTTGTTTTTAAATGTGGAAATACTTTTCCGAACCACATTTTGTAAATTGTTGGCTATCTATCGATAGTTTTCAAGTTCATAAAATTAGAAAATCTGTCTTCAAATATAAAACGGCATGAACAGAAAGTACGCACAGATATCTGAACACTGTCATTATAGTTTGTATATTTAGTATTCTAGTAAGTAACTTCTCTACATATTTCCAGGCTTTGGAAGGACAGGATACTGGTATTAACAGAAGAATTGCATCATTTCAATTTAATGTACATTATTTATACATCATACAAAAAGTATATTGAAAAAGTACATTCTATAGCATGTAATACACTAACATATTTGATAATATAAAAATATATAAAATGAATGTTGAATTATAATACCGCTGCAGGCACACATAAAACTAAATTAAATTCTGCGAAGACTGTTTTATAAAAAAATAGTTTTTATCATACTGACGTTTTTAATCCGTCCTTGAAGTGACTCTTTATTGTAGTCATTCATTACTTGCTCAAAAAGTCAGCTGATTCAATAATCAGCTGATCTCTTTATTGTACTAGGACCTAAAATTATTATATATGTAAACATTGGGTGCATTCAGCCGCACTCACAGGTAGGTATCAGTGCGGCCGAATGCCACTAACCGAACTTCGGTAGATGACGTCACTTCCCCTATAGCACGCCATTTTTTCCACCGCAGTAAATTAGCGATACATCATCTGCCACAACAGTAGAAATCATGGCAGCAAAAACCATACAAAGTTATTCTTCAAATTTTTACCAAAGATCTTTAATGAAATCTTTGACAGAGATTTGTCAAAGAATACATATTACACCTGTCCAATTTCTTTGATCAACTTGGATATTAATTAGATGTACTTTGGGGTTATGTTTCGGTTTATTCTAATACTTTTATTATTTATTAACTATTGTAATTCTTATAATAACGGGTTTTAAGGTATCAAAAACGAATCTTAAAAAACGTGTAAATATACGTTTACAATAAAGTAAACAAAGTCTCTTTGATGTTTTACAAAAAACATAAACTTAGCTATACTGACAATCCGAACATTACAGACCGCAAAACATTATTTGTAATTTGTTCTAAAGGTTTTTGCCTTACATCGCGGTTTTTGTAGGCATTGTTGTAATTGTTCCACTAACAATATTCTTTTCATAATGAAAAATTAAAGTTTTCCTAGCTCCATGTAAATTTTGCCACCGTATTGTAAATGTAAAAGAAAAGAAACAGAAATAATAAATATGAAAACAGGAAAAAACGTATATTATTTTGAGGTTAGGAGGTTACCTAAAAAATCCGTACTATAATGTTTTATTACTTTATCCATATTATTTTTTGAAAATCTTTGTCAAAGTTTATAAGACTTGTCAAAAAATCGTCAAATTTCTTTCATGTAAAATCTTTGATCAAAGAAATTTGACGTTTATTTGTAGTGTAATTTGTACCTTACGAATTTGACAGTCCAGTTACCGCTACATTCTACCAACGCATTCGGCCGCACAGTTGTTGGTAGAATCTACCGTTCTGACGTCATCAACCTACCGGTGGATCTAACCAGTGCGCCCGAATGCAATCAATGCATTGCGGTACTTTAAAATTACAACAGCTGTAACTTGAAAAGTTTCAGCTGTATTTAAACTGATAGCAGCACTGTTGTGCATCGGTTAAATCTGTAGAAAAATGAATAGTGTAATTTAATTAATTAAGTGTTTATGTGATTCTAATGCAGTATGATAATAAAAAGTTTTGTTCATAACGTGTACGGTACCTAAAGTGCTTTTTAGTGTTTGATTGTTTTTTTATGTGCTCAGAGTTGCCTCGCACATAAAACCACGATCTCGCACCAAAAACATCCACTTTAAGTAATAGTAATTTAGTTCTATTACTTAGATTTTATCTAAACAGTTTTTTTTACTAATTCAATACTATATGGTCAAAGAACCACAGAAGACACATTGCAAGGCAGTATAAAACAGATTGGCTAATTGTGTAGTGTGACCACTACAAAGTATGTCACGTCATCAGTTGTTTTTAAACCAATTCGGTTGACTTTTTTTGTATGTGTCAAGTATATTGATGTAAATATTTCACGTACAAACAAAACAGCAGCTTATTTTTGTTTACTACATGTAATATTACATCAGAAATTTCGTTCCAAGTCAACATGCTAAGTAGCATGCTATCGCTGTAATATCACAAACGCATGGAGATTGGTATTTCTGGGATATCCTTGCTTTTAAACGAGATCATTTCTGTGGTACATTTTGAGAGAAGGTTCTTTCACAATTTCAGTACATTCTTCTACCACCAGGTTCACTGTTGTATTCCCCAGATAGAATACGGATGTTTGTCTTAGCACAAATGTTGTTTGTTCACATTGAGAACGTTTGCATTTGAAATATTTTTATTTTGTTAATTCAGTGTAGAATTTTATTATTTAAGTGTAACTACAAATTATGCAACGGTTATAAATAACTAGGGGAAATCCCTACGTGGTCCCCTAAGGTGTGGGATTAATAATAACCCCAAAGCTAAGATGGTAAATAATGTTCAAATCAAATTATTTTGTATACTTTATAACAGCAGTTATAATAAAGGTTAAAAGAACCAG
Source organism: Philaenus spumarius (assembly GCA_018207615.1). Classification (NCBI taxonomy): domain Eukaryota; kingdom Metazoa; phylum Arthropoda; class Insecta; order Hemiptera; family Aphrophoridae; genus Philaenus; species Philaenus spumarius. The sequence continues at coordinate 140,526 of JAGFPH010002886.1, read as the reverse complement.
CAAGACTCGGGTCTACACTTTAAGGGTCGGCTCTAGTTGTCGGCCAAGTTAGCTGACACTCCATAACACCAATGTTAAATTAAAAAAATTAAAATCCAAATTTTTCCTTAATTTTTGATCGGAAAATTATAAACGATATGTCATTTTAAAGCTATGGTCAATACTCATGCAAATGGCTTTTTCAAAACTAAGAAAAATATTTTGTTTAATATTTATTAACAATTTAAAATATTGATTTTTAATATTTTTTTATGCTGTCACTATTAATTATAGCGAAAAACTACCAAGCCATTCGCATGAAGAATTTCGTCCCCAAGAGTTTGGTATTTTTTTTAAAACGCTATTTGAACAATTGCGGGTTTTAAATGGATTTAGGCTGAGCAATGTCCGTGTAACCTACCGCCGCTATAGGGGTGATTTTAAATATTTTTTACGTTGTAACCATTCATTACAGCGAAAAATTACCAAGCCATTCGGATGAAGAATTTTGTCCCCAAGAGTTTGGTATTTAAAAAAAAAACGCTATTTGAATAATTGCGGGTTTTAAATGGATTTAGGATGAGCAATGTCCGCGTAACCTACCGCCGCTATAGGGAGTCACAGGTTGCTTTCTGTTTTACTAGAGCCGACCCTTAATAAAAACCTAACCTAAAAGTTAGAAATACAAATAATTGCTTCAAAGTTTGAAATCAGCTGTTAATGGAAATATTGGAGCAAACGGCTGTTTTACCACTACTCAAACATAGAAGCTCTACACGTGAATTTAAACTGGACACCTCAAGCTGTGTAAGCTAAACCCATCAGCAACAAAACCAATAGGACAACACCTATTGGTACCAAAGAAGAACCACTTTAAAATTAAAAACCATCCAACTCTATGCATGAATACCGGCAAATGAAAGTTTCATAGGCATTCCACAAAAAAATTATGTCGGTCTTAATATTTCATAAAAAACGTCTTTCTAGACCCTTGTATATACAGAGTGTATCAAAAAGGACTTTACAACTTTGGAAACTCATATTGAGTTAATCATTTAACTTAGAGACATAGTTTGGTGTCAGTTTGTAGCAAAATACATCAAGTTTTTCACCTTATACCTAAAGAGGTTCAATGTGGCTTCCATTAGTGATACGGTACGTATCCCATCTGAGGTTGATTTCTTGCCAAACCCGCTGCAGCATGTCAGGTGTGACTTGTTCAATTACGAGGTAGATCCTACTTCTAAGCTGGGGTAGAGCCGGTAAGGGCCATGTAATTATCGCACCTAGGCCCATCCATTTACAAGCTACATTTAGGAAATCCCGGGCTTCCGAGAGGTAGTGTAGCAGTGTGCCATCTTGCGTAAAGTGTAAATAGTGTTTTTGGACATCCTTGTCAATCTGTGGGATTAAAAAGTTTTCCAGCATTTCTAAGTAAATTATACCGGTGATAGCCTACTGGGAAGATATTTACCATATTCTGTACGAAAATATATTGCACAGTTGTCGCAGGCTTCGACTCTTTAATCCAAAACACAAAGCGAGGACGCTCGGAACCAGTAGACACCCAAATTTGCTGCAACTGCAGATAGCGCTTGTGGTGCCGCGATTCTATACTAGCGTACCACATGAGTCAAAACTTGATCTACTTTCCTTCAACATGACACCAAAATTAAGTCTGTAAGTCGTATGAATAAAGTTGTAAGAACTTTCAAAGTTGTAAAGTTCTTTTTGATACACCCTATATTTATGGTGCAAGAGGAAACTCGTTCTTTTATTCAAGACTATACAAAAGTGCAACAAAAAATACGCCTAGTAAGTGACACACACTGTTAACAACAGCCGCCAATATTTTAATCCAATATTTCTGTTAACACAATTTGTAAGCAGTTTAATAAAATTAGGTAAATTTCAGTTGTAATATCATAGTTAATAAAATTAGGTAAATTTCAGTTTACAACATATCAAAGTTTATTACATATCAAAGTAGTTAATAAAACCAAAAAAAAACAACATATATTCTAACAGACTAAAAATTGTTATATTTTAAATAGCCGCCATTTTGATTGTACGCAAGATATTTTCTTGACCATTTTGTCGTATAGTTTTAGACATATCTACGACCTTCATGCGGTTCAAAAATCACTGTTCCACTGGATCACACGCCCATTCAATATTTTACTAAAGTAGTTTATAATTTGAGTCGTATATTCATCTTTTGTTATTTACATTGATATACATAAATATACACAATATATTTTTGTATATATATTTTCCTTATCTATATAAATGAAGCTAATATAACATTGTAATTCTATTTCTAACCGTATACATTTCAGCTTATAACACATCCATTTGTAGTTTACCAAGGTATTTTTTCGCCAGAGAAACGGATAAAACATCCATTTGTTTTCTCATCCAGCGCTAGAATAATCTTTATAAGACCTGCGATACTATCCGTTGGCCGAACTTCTGCTTCGCTTCCTCCCATGTCTGTCGCAACCCATCCAGGATGTAACATCAACACTGCGATTCCATCATCCTTTACTTCATGTGTTATAGTACGAGCGGCCATGTTCAGTGCAGCCTGTATAAATACATTTCATTAACAATGCAGTATAGGATATCAATAGTGATAAAGCTATAGGATCACTTAGAGATCTGAAATGTTAGTGCAAGCTAAGAAAGTATTTTGCCAATTCGATATCTAACTGTGAAAATCGTAACTAAACAAAACCAAATATAAGTGAACCAGATTCTTATTTCGTGAAGCATCTAATAGATAACAATCGCTCTTATACTGACATAAAAAAGAATCTAAACATTTTGCACTTTTGCAAGAAAAGAACAGTTACAGTTTTCCTTGGAGGAATATGAAATGTATACGATGTTACTGGGACCCCCATAATCAACTTAACGATAAATTAAACTATTAATCAAACTATCTAAGTAACAAAGTAACGCGACTACAGAAATGGATAGTTCTACCTGATAACAATACTTTAGTCTCGGTTCGGGTCAATTTTCAATGTAGAACTCACAAGTGCGCTGGCAGAATATTTTGCGATTTTAATAATTCGACCAAGCGGCAGAACCGCTGACAAAATTTGCTGAAGTGAGCGAATTTCCAAAATTAAGTTTACAGGCCTATATTTTAGGGTTTCAACCAACAATTTGTGAAATAGGTCTATTCACGACGGTGCTGAATAGCTGCAAAATGGTTCGCACGCCATTCGGCATATTGGGAGTATTTCCAATACACAATGCATTGCAAGCTTCGTACACCAACTCCCGAATTGGGAATATCTTCAATACACAATGCACTGTGTGCTTCGCATGCCATTCCGAATATTGGGAGTATCTTCAACACACAAAGCATTGCGTGCTTCGCACGCCAACCTCCGTATTGGGAGTATCTTCAATGCACAATGCATTGCGTGCTTCGCACGCCAACCCCACAGTAAAATCCCCCACAAGGCTTTGGATCGGGTACTTTTATGGTATTTTACGTTTCGATCGATTTTGGGGGAACCAAGCGAGCTATAAGGTCGAGTAAAAAAACAAAATGTCCAGAATAACATCCTACATTTATATTTGTAGAAAAAAAATTAATTCTCGTAGGAAAAATCTCAAAAAATAGTTACTTCCGGTCAAAAAACGTGCTTCCGGTTGTTGGATTTTTAACGAACTCGTCCGAGCGACGTAGACAACCAACATGCGTACCAAATCGGACGTAAAATGCGGCCGCTAGAGTGCGAACACATATATATGATTTTTAATGACCCCCCCAAATCGTGTTATGGGGACCATGATCGGTGCTCATTTGCTACTCCCGACCTTGGGTCTTACCATAATGTCCACTGCAATAGCTCATTTTTCCTATGGAAATTCGCTAATAATTAACATGTTCAGTGCTGAAACCACAAAAAATGTCCTCCTCTGTGACTGAGCGCGGTTAGACCCGCAAAACGTGTTCTTCCCTGTGACTGCACGCGGTTTTAACCGCACCTGTCCCGTTCACTTTACATTGGAAAAGAGGGAGTTTAGTCGTTGTCTAGAGCAATTTGTTTTACCTGAGTAGATGGTAGGAACCCTTCTACGAGTCCAGGTCCAGTAGCCTAGGAAAATAGCGACTACAAAGAAACTTACGATCGTTTAAATTGGGCGCCACCTTGCTAGTCATTCATAAGAAGAGCCTCCATCTTACCAGTCATTCGTAAGAAGACCCAAATATGCCGCAGCACTTTAAGTGTTAATTAATGCACGTTACAATTTCAATTTTTTACATTTTCCTTTTTAATTTTTAAGAATTTAAAAACTGTGGTCTATAGTGTCGTCGTAGTGTAACTGCGTTCATACTCTGTTTATGTTTTAAACTGTTTACGAATTAACCAAAATAAATAAATAAAATACAATTCTTCGATGATGTCCACAACAGGATGAAATAAGAATGTTGTACCGAAACTGATGATGACGATATACTGTTGAAACTAGTACAAACAAGGCTTGTTGGCTTTAAGATAATATTAACCTAAACTAACTGATAAAATATATTGTACAAACATACTTTTACTTAACCGACGAGCAAGGATAAATTGCGACTCAATGCTTTTACTAGCTCCGAAAAGCCACGATGCCGTGGTTGTTAAGGCGTCAAAGCTTTATCAATCGTCATGGCAACCATCAATGGAAAAGTTCCGGATTCAATTCCCATTGACCCCGAATAATTTTCTAAATGGTTTCTTAACAGACATCGTTGGCCGTGGTTCGGATTCCACGTAAAACTAGGTCCCGTCTTTATTAGCCTTAAGTGCAAAACAGCAGGACGTTCCTCCGACTATGCATTGCACTGCTACCGTACGTCCGTTGTGAATGATTTTGTAATCTTACCTTACTTTCCCTATAACCCCAGAAACCACCGACTTTTGGGCCTTCATTAAGCGAGACAGATCCCAGGAACGATGACGTAAACACTATAGCCGCTCTATTGATGCCAAACTTTTTATCGCTGTTGGCAGAAGCTGATTTTTTCAGTAGTGGTAAACACGCCTGCAACACAAACACAATCAATTAGATGAAACAATTCGATGAAACTTTAGGTAGTTAAGTTTGAAGTAAATTATTTTTATAAGATGCTTTAAATTTTCTCTAGTAAGTCGTAAAACATTAAGTATAATATTTTTTAAGAACGTTGAAATACAGTAGACCCTCCAGATCAAGAAAATCCGGACCGCTAATTCATGTACTTTGTACCTTTGGGTGCTCTATGTTTCAACGAAATTGACGTCGTTTATGATTCACAAGGCAGTGGAAGTTACTGCGCGGATGACGATGGGTAGGGGATCGGCCAGCGACCTCCACAACAGTCTGTTGTTTACGCTTAGTTGACAGCCACCACTCAGCCATGAAAATCTAATCCCACGTTCAGAAGGATTTAAAATTCTAGACGGAGCACTAGATTACATTATACTAAAAAAGAAGGAATATCTTCAGCCGACATTATATGTTTGAGGAAGTTAAGAGACATTGCGGCAAGACACGGTGAGGGAGAAAACTATTTAACTTCTTCAAGTTGTAATAGTTGGTTACGTTCTTTTTTTAGTTTGCTTACAATAAATCTCTAGGATTGAATTTTTATTTCTTTTCTATATATATAAAATTCAATGTATGTCCGACTGTTTGTACGTTTGTCTGTTTGTGCTTTATGCGTTACCAAACCATCCATCCGATTGCTTTGAAATTTTGCATAGTAACACAGGTTAACCCTGGGAAGGTTTTAGGCCATTTACTGAAGTCCTAGGACATTAGGGCTACGCCCCAGTGGCCTTCAAAGTTTCAATGTTAATCTTATGGAAGGTCAATCTTAAGGAAGAAGAAGAAAGATTTCTTTTGATTTTATCAGGGGCACAAAAAACAGCTGTTCGTATGAAAAGCTTAAAACAGCTGATTTTGATCAACGGCTGATTTTGATCAACAACTGATTTGGATCAAAAACTGAATATAATTTTAGGTTAGGTAAATCAAGCAATGAGCAGAATCCCATTATAATTTAGATCGGCCCTCAGGGATACGAATTACAGGCTTTCAAAGTTTCAAATTAAGCAATAGCGAAGCATTGCCGGGTCCACTAGTTTTTTATAAACAAACTTCCAACTTGTAGTATTGTTTTTACGTACTGTGTTTCTTATGTTTATTAAAGTGTTTGGAACAGTAATGTAGATTCTTCTTTATTAAAACTGTTCAATACTGTTCGCAAGTTTAATTTTTTTCATTTCTGTGTTTTACTTAATTGCAGTCCAGTACTGTATTATGTACATTACAATACCATAAGTTGATGTGTTAGAGTGTTAAAGTATCGATGGGTATCGGCACGGCTTAGCGGCGATAGTATGTGCGGCTTTCAATCGCTCTTATCGGCCGCACAGCCGACTTATGCCCGACTCCAGGAAATCCGCGCCATTAGTCCAGATTTTTTAGAGTCTATTGTACTTTGTCTTTTAAATGTGAATTATGGAATACTGTAGTAAAATTCGATAACAGCAATTTAATAAATATATAACTAATTTAATAAGATTGTGACACGTGCTTCATACTTTCACAAAAGTACTATTTGTGTACTTGTACATGTACTATGTGTGCATAGGGCTATTTTTATTCACTGTTGCTAAGCAACAAGTAACTATCACGTGCCATCTCGTATGGGCACTTTTACTCAGTGAGTTATGTAACAAAACAGGTTAAATTCAAATTAGGTCTATAATATAAATTAAATGAGAAACATTGTAAATTAATAGGGCTTTGAAACATTATTTGATGTGTAAATAATTATACACTAGGGGAGACCCATGCGTGCTCTGCATGCCAACCCCCCCACCCCACTGAACTTTCTAAAAACATATGTTATGTTTTATCTATAATAAAAGTGTAGGATTAATAATAACCTCAAAACTAAGATGGTAAATAATGTTAAATGTTCAAATCAAATTATTCCGTTACAGCAGTTATAATAAAGATTTTTAAAAGAATCAGCAAGGCTTAGTCTATACTTTAAAAAAATATCTAACCTAAAAGTTCGAAATACATTTGTATTTGTTCCTTCAAAGTGTGAAATCAGGTGTTAATGAAAATATTATAGCAAACAGCTGTTTTATCTGTTATTTTATTAAATTGGTTGCTATGGTAATTCATCAGTCTAGGCCTAACCTAAGAATTTTTCCAACTAAATTTACAAATTTTGAAATAAAAAATGGTTTTTATCAAAATGAATTTTGTCCACCTTGTGTTCGCTTGAAACTCATCTGATCTCTATAATTAATGGTTTACATGAAAGCTAGTACTCCACTGAAGGTTCTTAGACAAATACATTTTGGGTAACATAATTTGAACTGGAGATATAGATGTTTAAATAAAGTTGAATGTAGGAAAAATTCAAATTTATGTTGTTTGGTGGTCCATAACTCGCCTTAAACTCACCGATTTGAATGTTCTCTATTTCATATGTAAGCCTGTAATTCAATGAGTATTTCAAGACCAAAACTAACTATGTATCTGGATTAAATCCAAAGATATATAAAAAACAATTGTAAGAAAATGCTGCAAATTTGAAATTCCCATAAGAAATGTATGTATGGGGAGGAATTTTTGTTTTATTATAAGTCAAGTTATGCGGTAGATAAATAAATGCGGATACTTGATGGCAAATCTGTGCGTGCACACCTTTAATTTAAGATTTCAATTACAAAAATCGGTTGGGTATAAGAGCCGAACGGACTCGGAAAAAAAATACCGATATTTTTTTAATAATATATAAGTTTATGAGAAGGATATATAAGTGCTTGTAGGATAGTGTAGAAGTTATTATTTGATATTGAAAGTGGACCAGCTGTGAGATAGGTGAAACAATAAAATTAATGGAATCTAATTGTTAAAATAAAACATCTGGTGTGCACATCACACAACTTTCCTTACCAAAATAGATGCTGTATCAATTATCAAATTTCTCGAGCGAGAGATTGATGATACCATTTTCGAGTTAATAATTTAAATGTTTGTGAGAAAGTATGTGCCAGTTTCTGGTACCGTTTATTTTATTTTTATATTCATTACCATAGCAACTTGACTTAAATATTTATATCATTTTATAATTCTTCAAAACCAACAGCTTTTTCTAGGTTAGAACTTCAAATGCGGTACTAACTTCAAAACGGTTAATCCCACGGACCTGATTTTGGTCTCAATCGATTTCTAACCTCACAAAATGTCAAATTTGATACCAAATACGGCTAGTTTAAAAAAAGACATTTTTACCCCCAAAAACGCCCTTTTTGGGGTCAATTTTTGAAAAAATGGAAAAAGTTGAGTGGGGTATCGTTTTTGACATTATTTTGGACGCTGAATCGAATGAGGCCATTTTCAAGTCGATAGGACCAGCCATTTCAGAGATAAAAAACAAAATAACTTGGTTTTTGTAATAACTTTTTTCAACGAATTTTTAACGGTCTTTCGCGTACATAGGGTGTTAAGGGGGTCGGAGTAGAGTATGTTAGCAAAGTTTAATCAAAATCGTTAGAGGGAATTTGGAGTAAATACCAAAAATGTGCTAAAAACTGCTCCCACGGTAAGACACCACCTCCGATTTGCTTCAAATTTACATGGGTTTAATTGTTTACATGTTTGAAGATATCCTGTAAATTTCAGTTCGATCCGTCCAGCCGTTTGCCCTGTGCACTCCGGACACACACACACACACACAGACACACAGACACACAGACACACAGACAGACCAATTGCCAAAAATGCATTTTTTGGACTCAGGGGGCCTTGAAACGTAAAGATATTATGAAAACTCGACATCGAATTTTTGGGTCGATCGCAATACTTACCTTACCTAGTATAGGGTAAGGAAAGTAAAAAGCAGAAAAATCAAATAATAACTTCGGCTACCGTAATTTTATTTTTTATTGGACATATAAGAGGAATTCATTTTTGATATTGAAAGTGGCAGAATTTAATACACACATGATAACAATCACAATAAATTAAAAGAAAAGTTTATAATAATTGAAGGCTGATGGCGGACTGTAAATTTGAATTAGGCCTAGAATCAAAAATTAAGGTAGTATAATGTTTTTAAGGGAGTAAATTTATATATAAATCTAAATTTCAATAAATTGGCTTGTTTTGATTGAAGAAATTTAAATATTATTATTGGATTTGATATGTGGCAGGATTAAAATTATATAAAAGTTTTTCTTTATTTTTCTATTTTAAGGTTATAATAAATTTAGACACGTATTGAGCCATGAACAAGAAACCCAAGCGAAAAAGATTTTGTTAGTACAGTAGAACGTCGATAATCCGAACGTCAATAATCCGAAACGTCAAAAATCCGAACGCGTTCTGAGGCAGCCCATGCAAAAATTTTATTTTCGTTTTTGCAAATTCCACTTATTGCGTCGTTGAAAATTTCACAAAAATCTTCATCGCAGTTTGACATTACTATATCTTTTTAAACACTTCTTAATACCTGCTGTCACACGCCCTCACAGCAGACTGACTGTCAGTATTTTCACTGTCGCTCTAAAGCTGCTTTAGCGCTAGCAGTAAACATACAGAAAATTCATTAATTTCCACTTGTGTAATCATTATAACAGTGTGTCGTACATACAGTAGTGTACTATACAGTATTTTTTTTATTTTTCGTTTGTGTTAACTATAATGTACAAGTGGACTTTTAATTATGTACTGTACTGTAATTGAGAGTTACAAGTGTAATCATGTTAGCCCTTCTGTGTACGTGCAAGTTCTTCTAAATCATAATATGTAAGTAGTCTTACATTCTGTATTGTTATTACATTACTGCTTGTACTGTTTAATCACTTTAATCGATTAAAGGGCATATATTTTATCCTAAATGGCATTTTCTTGGTTGTTTTCAAAAATCCGAACAAATTGATAATCCAAACCCCCTCGGTCCCAATTAGTTCGGATTTTTGACGCTCTACTGTATTAGTACAATATAAATATGTGCACGATAAATAAATTCTACCCGATAATAGTTTAATTATTTATAAATACAAAAAAGTGCAAAATTACGGTTACATGAGTAATTACTCAATATGGCACATATGACACACTCTTAAAAAGGTTAAAAATCATGTAAGTATCATTATTACACCTATTTTACTTTGTTCATTAAAAAAATAAAGGCTAAAATGATTGGTATTCTTGGTGCTTTGTGCTTATTTCTGACAGGATGCCAGTATCTCTAGTTCATACTCTATAAACATTACCTTGGTTAGTAAAATTGGTCCCACAAAGTTGGTCTTGTACTGATGTAGAAGCATTTCAGCATCGACAATCTCAGCAAATTTTCCCTCTCTGGACAGCATGATTCCGGCATTGTTTAGCAACACAGTTAATCCTTGTTCTCCCACTATATCCGATACTTTCGATACAAACGTTGGGAAGTAATTGTAATTCGCCACATCTGAAACATAAACAAGCTACTGCTCACACCATACTTTAAACATTAAAACATAAAGGATTGTTCCATCTCAATATAATTAGATTTACAAAACTCAGAAGTAAATATTTGTTTTCGTTGAAATATTATGGTATTAAAACCAATTGCCTTGGGGGTTCACTGAACCTATAGCACGAGCCGCCACTGCCTGTATTGTTAAAAACATAGTTTTTAATTATACTTGTCTTGTATGATACCGTGTATGTTAAGTTGTTTTATTTTAATATTTTAGAAGAATAGAATTGGGCAAGACTTAAAATTCTGAAGGTGATACCCCTGTAATTGGGTATGATAACTGCTCTCGCAACATTGTTTTTATAATTTACTAGCTGGCCCGATGCGGCTTTGCACGGATAGAAAAATCTAAGTTAAATTTATAGTAACAATAAATATATCAATAAATATATTACACTATGTATTTCTTATGGAGATTTTTAGTAACTTTGATCCCCCAAACCTCCCCTAAAATTTTGAATTTGTTTAAACCCTTTCTTAGCGAGCACCTAGGGCCCTAGAGGAAGCTACATACCAAATTTCATTCCAATCCGTTCGGTGTTTTTTTTTTTTTTAGTAACTTTGACCCCCCAAACCTCCCCTAAAATTTCGAATTTTTTGAAAACCTTTCTTAGCGAGCATCTATGGCCCTAGGGGAAGCTACATACCAAATTTCATTCCAATCCGTTCGATGGTTTTAAAGAAATCGTGATTTTGTAACTTTGACCCCCAAACCCCCCTAAAATTTCGAATTTTTTTAAACCCTTTCTTAGCAAACATATATGGCTCTAGAGGAAGCTACATACCAAATTTCATTCCAATCCGTTCTGTAGGTTTTGATAAATCGTGATTTAGTAACTTTGACCCCCCGAAATCCCTCCTAAAATTTAGAATTTTCGGAAACCCTTTCTTTCGTCTAGAGCCTATAAAGAGTATTAGTGCCAAATTTCATGTTTGTAGGCCTCGTAGTTTTGGAAAAACTGTGATGAGTCAATGGTATTTGGCTTTTATAAGTATAGATAATTGTCGCTAAGAATATATAATTGCTTTGTTCCATGTAATAGTGGTTGTATAGAACTATATGACCCTAAGATTAGAATTAAATTTTAAATTTGAATGAAGAATTACGCCTAGATGAAAAAAGGTGAGCAGAGTTTGATATATTTTGCAATGGGTAGATAACAAAGGTAGGAAGATTATACTATGGCGCCCATATAGTAGGGCATTGGCCGAAGGTTACATATGTCTATATAAAATGTATATTTAAACTATCATGTAAGCCTTATCATCAAGCACATAATCAGAACAGTCTTAAAATAAATAGATAACTTATCCTCAAGTAGATGATTGATGAAAGAACACTACTTCTAAAAACTTAAACATGTGCATGAGTGTTTATTATTAATTTATACTTTTGGATGATTTTATAGTTTTGATGTGCCGTTTTTAAGAAGCGGGCACATCTAAATTCTTAGTTTCTCCAGGTAAATAAGCAACTTAACCTACTACCACGCATAGCACGTTAGCCTACCCTTCTAAGTTCCTATCGTGACTGCCGCGGGCGCTGCCGAATGACGTCGCTGTCTTAACGTGACATAATGATCGGACGAAGGTCAGCATTGCGATAAAGGACGTGCATTGAAACAGTTCGCTTAGTCACGCGGAGCCTTTTAATTTTATGAGGTGAAAACAAAGACAACTTAGCTGACAGTCCCCGGCACTGTCAACAAACGGAGTCAATGAGCTTATAAGATGGACTATCTGTTTTGAATTACTATACTGAAGAGATTAGATTATATTTTCACCGCTAAAAAGCCGTTGAAAGCAGCCAATGTCTAATTTGTTAAAAGTCGACAATAAACACCACAGTATCAAATGCAATTCGTCAATAATCGACTTTCTAAGATGGAAATTTAAGTAAAATATGGTTCAAATTTGATTATATCTTACTTGACACGAGGTTAAAATGTGTCACAGTACGTCTCTAACTATAACCAGCTTTAAGAGAAAAAAACCTACAGACAGAACAAGTTTATTCGAACATTTGACTTATAAACAATCCACCATTATAAACTAACAATAAAAACAGAAAAAAATAAGTTACATTAAGTATTGTTACTTACAATAAAAAGGCTGTAAAATCGTGATAAATTTATTGTATAATTACCACAGAAATCCCTAACAGAAAAAAACAACATGGTTCGTTTGTTTATTTTTAATAAAACAGCTTGTCTGAAATGAAGAATAATGACACCTATTTTATTAAACTTGGTTGAATTATTTTTTCTGTATTTTCTTTTACAGATCCTCTGATTATCTTGCAAATTATTACAATGCTGGGCCAAAGTATATTTATTCTAAGCTGAACAACAAGGATTTTATCTATGTACAGAAAGTAATTTTTTATTTTACATAGACTTACCCAGTTCCAGAATGTGCAGGCGTTTGTCCTTACTTGCTATCTCCTCTAGAGCCTGCAATTAGTATTTTTTTTTTAGATTAGAAAACAATCATTATATTATACACAGAGTATCCCGCAACCATTCTACCAATCTTTACAATGTTATTCAGCAGGTCAAAACTAGCAAATAATAAAGTACAACATCTGTCATATCTTGCTTAGTCTGTATGCGTTTTTTTTGAAAAAATCATTATTTCATGAACGGTTAAAGATAAATTTATAAGGCTCAGCATGAAAGTTTATCACATTGGTTTAAACAAATGGGCACAATTTTATTTTGCTGAATTTATCCATTTCAAGATGGCGGCGGTGAAAACTTTTCAAAGTTGAATAGCTAAAAAACTAAAGACTTTACGAAAAAATGAACGTTAAGATACAAAGAGTGTAGATAATTTAAAGAAAAATCCAATGGCGTATCACGTTTTATCACTGAGTCAACTGAGAAAATACAATAATTTTGTCATAAGTGGTTCCCATGATTCATTTCCGAGAATATAGTAACCACCGAAAAAGTAACTATAGACAATTTCAAGATTTTCATAATGTTCAGCCTTTTTTCTCCAATTTTTGTTTGTCTATTAAAGTGCTTCTCTCGTAGCCTATGTTTTTCATACTGTAGCATAAATTATGATCTTAAAAATTTGCTTTAGACATTTAGTAATATTATTTAACATTTTACCTTAGCTTGATTAATTCTACATTTTCGTTAAACAAATGTATAAAATATGTTTTTGGCGTTTATAAACAGGATCCAATTTTAAAAAGTTTTTAAATAAAACATAAATTTAGGCTATATACTTTAAATTGTTTTAAAAAACTAACAACTTGATTTTTCAACGATAGTAAATGTAGGATAGTGAATTTTTGTATCAATCGTACAAGATATGACCTACCGTTGACATTGATACTGATTATCTAAAAGATAAAGGTGTTTGATAGATATAAAGTCAACTACGTTACTATAATCTTGGCCTTTCTATGGAGACTCGGTGTTTAAATTTGTTTTAAATTCACCACAGTGCTCCCTGATCATCTAAAAAAGCGGTTATGTAGGCAAAAATATTGTTATTCCTAATAAAAATTATATACATTAAGACTTCGTACCTTGGCACCACTGACATCCCTTGCTGTTGCAATCAAAATTTCCGGTCCTGAAGTAGGAGGAAGCGCTAACAGCTGTTTAACATATTCCAGCCCGATGCCTCTGTTAGCACCAGTAATTACAATGGAACGCATGGCTGCCTGGAAGTGGTAAAGCTTATATTACAATGATATTCAAAGCAACTATGCAAAATGAACAGTTAACTAATTAGATTGCTTGTGACAAAAGCAATATTTTAACTTTCAGGGAGAAAATAGGTATAAATACTTAAACTTCTATTAAACTATATATTTACTCAGAGAATTGGAAGACTTCATGTAAAAGTTACGATCTCAGACTAAGTAGGAAAGTCTCTTTTGCCTTCCAAAGCAGAAGGTCATGCACAACATGATTTTAAAATAATAATTACTAGGGGCTCTGCTTCGGCCTCAGATGGCTGCTTCGCTTCGCTCTGAATATTCGCTAAAGAATCTCGTTAATATTTGGCTTGTTTGTACATAGGTTTGTAAAATTATGAAACCAGGCTTATAAGTACCGGTATATTAACAGTAATTACAAGATTAATTACAACCTCAAATACATGCTTTAGAAACATGAGAGGCTTTCATTACGATTTTAGTCCTAGTTCTACTATCTTCTGTCAACTAAAGTTTTGAAACCAGGCCTAAATATAGTAAAAATTACTGCAGGATTTTTAAATACTAAGTTTCAGAAATGAGCCAGGCCTATATTACAAAATTGACTATTAGAATTTATCCATCTTTGTCAAGTTTACCTTTTTCTTTGACAAAATAAATTGTTAAATCAGGTCCAATTTATTTTAATTCCAATGTGCTAAAACAGTATAAATTAGCTTGTTTTTTAACAGTAATTAAAAACTATCCAATGAACAGCTGATTTTTGATAGTACTCAATCTCAGTTCTATTCCACTCTATTTCCAACGTGCTAAAACAGTATAAATTGGCTTGTTTAAAACAGCTGTTTTGATCGCTTTATTTACTATTTCGTTGTTATTTTGTAACCAACATGGCAACCCATAAGACCCTATGTTAACATTTTTCAACTTTTAAATAAGATTTTCTAAAAAAATTGCGTTTTTACACGAAATACGACTATATGGGTGTAACTTACTTAAAAATCAAAACTACACATAGATACAAAATTTTTTTGAATTCGTTAGAGCCGTTTTCGAGATCCGCGACAGATACAAAGATACAAGAATTGCTCATTTAAAGTAATAGGATTATGGAAAAAGAAGAAAAAAAAGGAAAAACACTATTTTAAAATGTACAAAAGTTATTCATAAGATCAGCACTAGAACAACAATGTCACCGCAGTGCTCACACAAAGATACCTTAACAAAAAATTAGAAGTAAATCGCGAGATCAAAAATAAAAAGGGCGACATAAAAACTTAACTTTATGCATACTCCGAAGAAATGACGGACTCACATACATACGCCCAATATACTAAAATATCAATTTTTATATTTAGGCTACTGACCATTATAAATAAAGTGGAAGTATTTTTAGCAAAAATTAGTGTTTTGAATTCTACTTGGTCAGGCAGCTGATGTTCAGGAATATTTTTTATTGCTGAGTTTTTTTTTAAATTTCAAATAGGAAAAAAGTATATAAAAAGGCAGAGCAGTAATGTCTGTAATATAGTTCGCTATGGTTGTTATAGTTCGCCAAATGATCCTCTTTGTGTTGGAAAACAGTACAACGGTTTTAGATGATATGCATCCATCATCAGGTGTTAATAAAATCACCTGCGAGAGCTTGTCAGAACATTAAATAATTGATACAACACTTTAAAAAAAGAATTACACAAACATGTGTAACATTGGTGGTTATTCGTACGAGAGTCGTGCCGAGGATCTCCATCGACCAATGACATTCCTCCTTCCCTCGAAAAATTATCTGTTATCTTCAAAGACGTATCAAATATTATATTGCAATTAAACGACAATAAGGTTGCATCAAAATTGGATTTTATGGTATTTAGGTTTGATTTCGGCAAATGTTCTGTAAACCTTTAAAATAACACACGACCTGCCTGTCCTTTGTAGTATTTGGGACAGTATGCACATCACAATTTGTAGGCACCAGATTACCAGTGGTGGTAGCCTATTACTAGTGGAGATACTGGTTACCATGGAAACAGTAATTATTTTACATATTCCGAAACTACACACTTCACTGGCTCAACTAAAAACACATACCAGACCGTCGCTGCCACATAGAAGCTTGGGTCAAATATAAACCGAACTTTTGTTCAGACGATCACTTGGTTACCTGTTTCTCTCCATTCCTTTCAATGTAGCCATAAAAAGTTTCAAACGAAGAAAAGTTTTAAATCATAGGAAATTTTGACTCAGTCGAAGGCTTAGTTTGGGGATGTTATATACTGTCTCAGACTCAAAAGTTTGATTGGGCCAGCCAGTTTAAGGGTGGATGAGAAGTGTGAAAAATGAAAATCATGATCAGCACCCAATGTCAGTCCGAGATGACTTACCAATGTTTGAATAATGACTAAATCCCTTCTAAGTATCAGCCATGGGAGTGTTCGTCCAATAATCACAGAGCATCTTGACTTCGGAAAAGTGTGCTAGATGGGTTCCTAGGTTACTGACCGAAAGTCAAAAAGAGGAGGGGAAATGATTTGGAAAACCCTTTAATACCCACCCTACAAACCAGATTTGTTTTCCTGTGATTATTTTTGGTTTGCCCCATTGATAAAAGTGCAGGGAGATAACTAACAGAGAACAAGACGTTTAGGGTAGCGTGCGCAATTGGTTTATTATGTTAACAATCTGTTTTGATGGACAAATATAAAAATTTGTATAAAACAAGTCAGGTATGCACGTTATTAGAACAACACACACAAAAACATGCAATTGAAATAACAAGCAGCTTAAACACTTATTTTATCGTTTGTGACGAGTCAAAAGAAATAAGATTAGCGGTAGTGTTAGAATGGAATAATTCAGGATGGATTCAATGTAAAGGGATTGTGGCACTGATGTTCTCTGAAATTCAGAGCGAAATTATATTCTTATAAGTTATTCAATCTGGTCCTAGGATAGGGTGTAGGCCTAATCCGGTTTTGCCTTATAGGCTTAAAGTTTACAACATGACTCCCTGCTGATATCTTTGCAGACGATGACCATGGGCAGATTTACGGGGGTGCTAGGGCCCCAGATTTTTGGGATGATAGTTTTTTTTACAGATAAATCAAAATGTTTTACGTTATAATAATTTTATAAATTTTGTTTGAAAAAATAATTTTATTTCTGAAATAATCTAGAACCAACTTCATTTATCTTAAAATGTTAAAACTACGATAACACGTAAGACGTGAGTCGCGTAGTTAGAACCTAGGTGAATTTTATTTAGGTAAGGTGTGCTACTGTGCATCGTAGTGTGACGTCATCTGGTGACATTTGCCCGGCGGGTACGAGTACACCCATGCCTGTGGCAACTTGAAAAAAAAATACTTTTCAGATTCTCAAAATGTTTTTCTAGCTGTGACATTATTAGTCTATTATGGTTAATAATAATACAAATGAAATGTTACTTTTAACAATTGTAATGAGCTGTACCATAAAATACAAAAGGGTTATTGTTAGATAAAAGAAATAGGCTACCTTTTTAGGCCTAAAAAAGGACCATTTAAATTGAGTTTTGGTGTTTGAATTTGGTATTCAAGTACCGCCGGTACCTCATACCTTCCGGTAAGCTCGCAACCCCAGATATTAAGACCTAAATCCGCCCATGACGATGACCAAGTTTTTTAGGAAAGAGAGTGCTGCCACCCTAAACACATTGTAACTTATTGAATGTTCAATTGTGAATTCATGCTGGGAATGGTTATATTTTTTACCATATGCTACACCTATATATTTTTGAATTGTGTAAAGTATAGTATTTGTCATGGTAGTAATACTGCATTATTTATTTTACGTTTCTACGATTGTGTTTTAGAGAGTTTGGTGAGGAGGCGTGTTGTAGATTTTACCTAACTAATGTTGTTTTATAAACTTTTAAACCTTTTCTTGCTTATTTATAAAGCACTTATTAATATAAAATAAGTAATATTTGTAAATACAGTATATTTATATAACAAAAATGTCTTTATTTATGAATATTTAAGAGAAAATAAATGCGGCAGAAGTGCCAGCCTATGAACAAAGGTATGGTAATTCACTAAAATGTAATCACAATTTTTAATTATATTATTATTAAACGTATTAAATCAATTTAAACAACAAATACTGTATATTCAAGAAAATTTAATGAAATATTTATTATAATAAAACAAAACCTTAAAAATAAACTTACTACAGGCATGTAAATACAAAGTTTTTACAAGTGGTAAAACGTCATGATTACTTTCCAATTTGTAAAGCAACAAAAATATATTGCATATTAATATAAATATAGCCTACGTATATACAATTTGTTTATTTACAGTTAATACAAATACTAAAATGCCTATGAACATTCTATGAATTACAATGTGCTAAGGTTCAAAGGTTGGCAATACTACTTACTCTTTTCCCTGTCGTCGCCTGCAAACTCAGCAAAGATAACTGATAACTTACGCCGGAGGCCGGACGGGTCCTTGAATTTTTCTAGTAACATAGGCCTATGCCTAACTTTATTAATTTCATTTTACTCATACATTATAAAATCCTTAACAACTTGCACATGAAGTTTGAAAACTTATCATTTTGTTCAAATAATGTTAACACACTATAGTAAAGTTGTTTATACGTAAAATTAACAGGGGAAAATGTTGGTTTCATACTTACTACAATAATAGAAGGCCAACAATATCTCTGCACTACGCTCAGTAACCACTAACGGAATAACCTAACGGAAAAGTAGCAAATTTAATAAATGAAAATAGGGATTTCAAATGCAAGATTAGATAGTTATGACCTAATTATTCCAAGTGTTTGATTTTACACTTCGAAAGCAAGTGTTAAATTGTAAGATAACGATAAATGATACAACCAGAAAAAGATAATACTGGTTGTGTTGTGATATAACGACAATTAATTACGACATACCGGAAATGAAATGTGCTGTGACAGACAGGTAGGGTTGCCAACTTCTAACAAAATGTATTTTATTAAACAACTAGTATAAAGCGCGGTACCTATATTGAATACTACGTATTAAGATAAAATAAACTCTTTTGAGTTTGTAAGTTTAGTAATTTATTATAACTAAAAATGTACAGTATAATATTATTAACTTCATTACAATATTAAGATTTATTTAAAATTTGTATTACAATATGACAACCGTTTTCCTATAATTTGTTTAACATTTTAATTTAGTTTTTAATATAGGCTAATATTATTTACACATTTTTTAAAGTTATAAGTTAAATTTTTAATTTTTGTTCAAACAAATCACCTTGTTATAGGCTGAAATACAGTTGATTTATACTTAAGTGTTAAAAAATGTTTGAGGAAAAAATAAATACTACGGTGTACCGGTATTTGAGGTAAACTTCTTATTTTTATAGTATCTCTAACGACCTTGAAACTTTGAAATATTTAAATGATACCACTACAGATTTTAAACATAAAAATTTAATTTTATAGCTTGAATTTCATCAAATGATCATTTTAAAATTATTTTCTGGAATATTATAAAAATATCATAATAAGAAAATGTTAGTAATTTTTTAAAAAGTCCTCTGGTTGTTATCACAAGTTTAATTAGAAAAACCTCACATTTTTGTCCAACATTTTTTATATCAGCTAAAAAAAAGTGACAGTCAAATCACACAAAAAAACTTCTCCATTAAAAACTCTCAATTAATAAAAAATACTTAATATTTTCTCTTTAATTTATTTGCATAAAAAACATGATTAAAATGTAATTGCATTTGATTTGGGTTTATAAGGCCTAATTCATATGTACCCTACTTAAATAAATCACGTTTTTTAACTTATTTAAAAAATATGAAATAAACTTAGTGATATAAATTTTAACAGTCAGCTGCAATGGGAAAATGTGTAAGAATTTGTTTTGGAAATCAAGGTACGCATTTCGATAACAAAATATATCTAGCTTTTCCAATTTAGTCTATTGTTACCTTTTGTTCAATTATTGTTTAAAAGTTGATAGTATTATATATTGTACTGTATCAAAATTAAGATTCAAATAAATGATAGTTTACGGCTTGAATGTAAAAGTAGCAGAACTTGCTAAACTATAGCAACAAATAATAAATAGTTTAATATTTAACTTAATATCAGGTGGCAGCTCTTTATGGATAAAGCAAGCTATTTTTTCTAACATTAGATTACAAGCTTACATAACATAATCAATCGTTAAACACATTGCAGATTATAAAAATCTGTTTTAATTACATTTTTAACAGTGGAGACAGTGCTAACTTTTGAAATTTCCTTAAAAAAGTGTCACTTTACTTTGAAAAGTCGAAACTGTTTTATAGATATTTATTTGACGATAGCAATTATTTCAACGAAATAATAAAAGAGCCATGAACGCTGAGATGCATGTCATCAGCCCCAGCTTTTAGTTAAACTATGTGTTATTAATTATTGACAGAAATTGTACATTTTTGGAATAATTTTCATGAGAGTTGGTGCTTTTAATCATTAAAGGGGGGTATCACACCATTGTAATTCATGTACGATTCTTTTCAAGGAGCTCAACATTCTTTCTCTAGCTTGTATTTTCATACTTCAAGCTCTATATAAAGTATAAATAAAATAATTACCGTACATGAATACAAGTTTGGTTCTGTTAAGCACAATTATCCAAAAAGAAACAAAAATTTCATTGATTGTGATTTTGTTCGGCTAAAAATAACTCTATCTAGTTTTTAAGTACCGGTACTTGGAAGAAAAGTTTTGTTAAATAGAATTCATGTTAACTTTGAGGCAATTTCTACTAAGTATGTTAAGCTAGTTTTGAATAGTGGTGGCTTTCTATACTGTTGAAAAGTTTATGGACAGCAATATCGATGAGCTTGTATTTTAGACTATTGTATGCATGGCCGTAGCCAGAGGGGGGAGGGGGTTAGGGGGCTAACTTTTCATTGTGCATTGCATGCATACTTATGTTTAGATTTGCTTGATTAAACTACAAAGTACAATACACATGGACGCAGTAGGTTACAGCCTTACTCTCTTGTGAGCTTGATCTGATCTATTAAATAGGAAAACTATGAAGTTTCAACAAAAATACTTTAGCAAAATATGCAATGCATTGTGTATTGAAAATACTTCCATTACGGGGGGTTGACGTGCGAAGCACGCAGTGCACTTTGTATTGAAAATACTTCCAATAAGCGTTGGCGTGCAATTCACTTTGCGTCGGCCCCTTTTCATAGTGTTCAGTGTCAAGCTCACATGTGCGTCCTTAGCAGTGAACGTGATAAAAGGGTTTAAATTCAATTCCCCGGTCCTGACCTGAACCCCCTCCCCCGAAAAGTTTTTTTCTGGCTACGGCCTTTATTGTATGTATCATATGGTTAGGCTTGTCTGTAATGTTGTTATTTTTGGTTTTTGCTTTGCTAATCTTGTCTGTTGCAACTTTGTTTAACGACAATAAATATTTTACTATCTATAAACAAATATTGTAAGACAAATTTTAATAAAATAAGATTATTATAAGCTGATTCACTTTTTACCTTATTTTCTTTGTTGCAGTAAAGTTGTTAATTTATAATAAATATGAATAAAAATACTTATGTTTGGGATGAGTTTATTGGCTATCAGATATATTGACTACGACAAGTTCATCTTTTTATTTATTTATTCCTCTACATAGCCTACTCTATTTTAGTAGACTTGGTATCCGTATCAGAATGTGTTTTTTTTTACATTTTGAATAACAATGCTCACAAAATATTAAGGCCAATAATGTCACTAATATATTTTACAATAATAAATATTATGTTGGTCAACAAAATAATGTCTTTCTGTATGTCCCTACTTATCAAGCATCTTATACATATCAAAAAAAATACAATAAAGCTTAGCTAAAACAATATTTTTTTCAAATTAGTGAGCATTAGAAAATTATATCACATTAATAATAATGACTAATTTATTTAGTGTATAATATGGGAATTTCTTGGATATTTGATCTGTGTTTATGTTTACTTAATAACTAATATATTTTCGAAAGTAAAGGTTTAACTGATTTATCAAGATATCTCTCGTACCACTAAACCGATGAAAGTGAAATTTGCCATGATGGTTTCCTCTAAGCCCTGTGATGCAGGGGCATGACCTTAAGGGCCCCACACAATGGAAAAATTAAATAATGACTTATAGGCTACATTGCCGATGAATTTATAGTTCATATTGAAGACTGCCTGAGAGGCAATGCATCATGTAGGCCCTACCATGTACACATATTAAATAATAGAATTATAAAATGGAGTCGAATTTAGTTTGCATGATGAAGCTTAATACTTGTTAAAACCTTATATCTTTAATACAGTAATATCAGTTTTGCACTAGAATTTACTCTATAATGTAACCTTAATTTTGCTTGTGTGATCTGTAAAGTTTATTTTGTTTTTAGGCATTAAAACATTTCTTGTTTTCTTATTTCCTACTTGTTTAATATTTATGAAACAGATTTGCAATACAAACAAATTATCATTATTTAAATATTGTATACAAATTTGCTTTTGGACAGAAAAAGTCATAAAAGTTGGTATACTACCGTACTAAAATGCAAAATTTTAGGCTGAATACATGAGTTTTAAGAGTAAATTTAAAATGCTTAATTGGCATGAAATATTGGCATTTTGCTTCAATACCCTCCCACCATGTCCCCTTCCTGTTGGGGGTATATCATACCCACGAATCCCCTGGTAGGATTCGTGCCCTAACAAAAGGAGAACCTTGTAATGTCGTATAACCCCACAAGCTCTAGATCAGCCACTGCTGTGATATAACCAAAGCAAAGCTGCCATAAGCTTGTTTGCGCCATTACTAGGTTTATTGTATGTTTTAAAGGACAAAAACTCTTTGATAAAAAATAGAACATTTTAAGAAAATTTAGGAGTACTTTTGGTGTTTAGTTTTCAGTATGCTATCATTTTAAAATTAAGTTAGTTAAAAGATGTTGTCAATTTATGAATACAACATATGTACATGAATTTTATATACCGTAATTAGAAAATGTACTTTGTGATGAATTCACGTACTTTTAGAAACAAATAATTGTTAATATTATGTATCACACGAGGCTGGGACACTATATATACAATTAGTTGACAAGATTTTCCATTTCTCACATGTACCAAAAATGAGAAGTTTCTTTATCTAAATTTTGAATAAGTCTATGATGTCTTATTTGGGTTTTCTTCCTGGTAAGTCAATGAGCTAGCTGTTTACACCATGGCCATGTTTCATAGTTTTTATATTTGAATAGGCAAGGTGACAAATCTGTTATATGAACCTACACCCCCTTATATAAATAGTACTGCCTAATAGAGTATTGTACATCAAAATAGTTTGTTCTTCTGTTTTTGGAACAACACACTTTGCTACAGCCAAAAGCTCTTCGCCTGTATTTATGCTAGTGGTCAGGGCTCTCATCACTTTACCAACCCTTGCATCTCTTTCTTCTTTGGTTAAGCCACTCTTAGATTTCAAAACAATTCTGGTTAACTTGTGCTTCATCGCAGTGAGTGTTTTTAAAGGTACATAGTCTTCTGGATTATAGCCTATTACCAAATACTTATTGGTACGTTTGAGTGGCATCAATAACAGAGTCCTCCTGTATACTGTGTAACAATTCCATTTATTTCCCTAATTGTAAAAAAAATAAGAACGAAGCTAAAAATACGTATTAGAGCGCGAGACATAGAAGGTCAAATTGGAATGTCATTAATTTATTTAATATATCATACCAAAGACGAAATATACATTTTAGAAATTAAATAAAATTGTAATAAGGAGTTATTTAAGTGTTTTCTATAATTTAACAGTTTAAAGTTGTAATAAACTTCATTGTAAAACATTATTATGCATCAAAACAAATCCACACAATTAAATAAAGACACAATTACATTAATCACACTTCACGACTCCCAAACGCACATTACATTAACAAAACTCAAATCCCAGAAGATATGAAGATTCATGAGGCGTTAAGATCAATTTCCTGGAAAGGTAGAGAAGCCCCAAAAGAATATTGTTGAGTTGGCTATAGAATAGTGCAGTTGATACAACTTTGGCTAGTGAAATTTAATGAAAAGAATTGGTATTTCAATAAATATCCAAGATAGTAATTGTTCAACGTTGATCACCAATATTCATAAATAAAGTTCAGTGTTTTTTTCTTTTTATAACAATTACCTAACTCTAATATGCAAGAACAAGTAATCAATTGGGTGAGACCTTTCCAATCCTAACTAGTCTATTTTAAGATCCCACCACTAAATCAATTACCGGTACCTTAGAGGGATAACTTTATTCGTTGTATGTATATTTACCAAGAACTTTTGAATGTTGAAATAATTAATCGTAAATTCAGTGATCCCTTATAAATATAATACTACATCCATTTAAACTAAATTGACCTTTTTAGACGATTCCATATGAACTTGCTTTCATTAACATTTGTACATATTTTAATTGTGTTACCTATTATCCAATTTGTTTTTTAATTTAAATCCTTTGGGAAAAAGACGGCACCAACCTCCTGAGATAAGATCTTGTGTCTCTAAAGACTATTAAACAATAATTAATAATTTATTTGTCATTAAACTTAGTATTTCCAATCTAAACAATATTGTTCTTTTTTTTCTAATACAAAAAAAACCCAATACCATTTTAATGTATTACCTGTATGAGTACAAAGTAAAAATTATTGTCTTATAATTGTAACCCTTGTCGACTATCTTTTATTTTAATATAGATATAGTTGTAAAAGAAGTTGCAATATAGTAACTGTAAAAGCTGTCCCTGGAAAAGTTGCAAAACTATATGATATACAAATTTTACTCTTACCTATGGTTGCCTTTATTCTTGCATTTGCTTGAACACTTTGTTTCCAAACAACGTTGAGTTAAATCATACTTTTTATTCACTGTAGAGCGCATGTCTCATTTATGTCATTACAGTTTGGAAACATAGCGTTTGAACAAAAGGGTCCTAACCTTGTTGCTTGAAACATATGTTACTGTATCAATGCAGTAATATAATGCAGAACTAAACGTACTTCAACTATTGTAAATATCTTACTGATGCATTGTTTTTTCCTAACCATTGGACGGTAACAATGAAAATATCTTGTGTATTGTTTGCAGCATTTTGTACTTTTAGGCCTTATTATTGATGCATTTTCAGATCTTGGTGCTGAAGTCTCCTAACACATCGGTCATATCGCTTGAAGCCACTGCTCAGTGTAAGTTCTCACTGGAATCACATTTTTATGATCTAATCGCAGTATGAGTTTGTCAAGCAGTCTTTAGTTTTCAAGCAGAACTTATTTCACTGCCTTCAATGGGATTGAAAAGGGACTTCCTTTAATGGGATTGAAAAGGGGTTGCACCTTTAATGTAGAAGATTTATTTTTACATAGTATGGCTTCTTAGTCAACTATACAAAACAATTTCATACGTTATTTATAAAAATAAAATTTTTTGTAAATCAATAAAACAATATATTTTTTTTAATAATTATATTTACATGTACACAATGATAGTACGACAATATACCTGATTTCCAATCTGGAAATATTGATATTAATTAATCAAATATTTCAAAGAGTTTAAATTCATACACTTCAGAAGTATATTTAAGACTTTATAATGCTACATTTCATCTGATTTTCGTGCTTGTTCAAGTTAACTTATTTAACATATTTTATTGGAGCAATTATAAAATTTCTTTTCAATCTGAACGGTAATGGAATATCATTTTTATGTACAATTAATAATATTACAATAATATATTGTAAATATAACAAATAACTGGGGTTTTACATTTACAAACTAATAATATTTATAAATTTAGAATTCCAACAGGAACAGATGCTGTACAATAATTACTTAAACCAAATAACGGCCTATTTGATTGCTTCCTCGACGTTGTGACTCGAACTGAATCTTCCTGGAATCAAAAGAAAAGTGTATATTTTAGAGCTTGAATAATACAGTGGTAAAATGGCACTACAGGAAAAGTCCTCCATAGTTGAGTGGACAATCAGGGCTGGCCTAGAGGCTTTGCCGCTCAGTGTGGCATTTGTGAGAGCTTCCTCAATCTATTTACACATACCCTACTCTATTTTTACTTAAATTTTGTATACGCAAACAAAATATACTTTCTTAGAGTTAATTGTTTTTCCTTTACCTATACAGTGTATAAGCTGCCAAACTTTGAAAAATGATTCTGTGGGTCAAGATAAAGAAAAAATTGATAATAATTTTCTAGATAACCGCCATTTGTTTATTTTTTCAAAGTCGTTTATAGCTCCAGGACTGTTTGATCGTTTGATTTGAAACTAGGCATGTTGCTTCTTAAGTTCTAGAGCAATCCTTACAACACTCGCCACGGTAGTTGTTTTCAAACTAAACCCCACCACCTAACTTTGTCCAATAAGAGAGTGGACTTTATGGGTACTATCCTATATAAACTGTTGCCAGAGATTATTAGGCTGTACAGGAAGAGTGCAAAATCTTTGCTCCTTTTGAGAATGTATTATGGGGTAGTGCAGTCATGAGCCATAAATTCAACAGAAAGATTGAACAGAAAGAATACAAAAACATTGGATATAAAATCTACTCGATTGAGGGGTTCCTTGTATTTTTAAGACTGCATTAGAATTTTAAAAATTGTAAATTAGTGCAATTTTTCTTGTATGTTTATGGTAGATGATATTTATGGAGAAATGCATAACTTATTTGTCAAAAAGACTAATAAAATATTGATTTAGAACTAATATGAGGACACCAGATTTAATCCGATGATCAATTTTAAATGTCAATGTTTTAAAACTTTTAAATTAAAATACATAACTAAAAAACCGGTTAAGTTTTATTAAAAATGTCAAGAAGTACTGGTACTGTTTGTAGCTCTTTCTATTTGCAGACCTATGTTGTTGTACCTGCATAAACAAACAAAGGATACTAGTAAAACTGCATCTTGCTTTTACCTTAAAACTTTGTTGCTATAATTATATAAGATTAAACTAATAAACGAGATTTACTGTTATGCCTTGTCAGAATTTTTTGGCATTTCCACAGTTTGGTTGCTAATGAATACTATGAAAAATGTATTTTGATGATTTTTATACAACTTCACCGTTTGTGAGTTATTTTGAATTAATCATCTGCCATTTTGTGCTGTCAATGGATTGGGTTATTTTTCAAACTAAGTCCTTACCTTTTTAAGTACCATGGTACTTTCAACTCAAATGGTTTAACAGTTCTGGAAATATAAATAATTTTTAAAGTTGGGATTCTGGAAATTAACTAGCCCTAAAAAAATTAGTCTTAATTTTTTCTAACTTAACACACAGAATTATTTTTTCTAACGGGATATCCTGTATGGACAGAAGGCAATTTTTTATGTGAAAAGTAAATCAGAAATGATTTTTGTGCTTTTAAAAGAAATAATAAAAACAAAATGTTACAAAATCTAATTAAAATCTAATAAAAGTAATGAATGGCCACTAGTCTTAGCTTTAATAGATGCATTTTTGTTTTTGTCACAAATTGATTCAGGTCTATATAACCCTCAGATCACATAATCAGCTATAAGTTTCTCCACTTACCACTGTCTCAGTCAATGTCAACATAAATCATAAGATTAGTTTTCACACGGCATAAAGTCATGACTTTTATTTTCACAGCAGTCGCAATGCAAACCAAAAGTCAATTGTCACGGCAATTTATTTAATGTCACGACATCTTATGTAATAAATCAACACTGAGTTTGATTTTTGTGTCAAGTAAATTACATGTGTTCGACATTTGTAAAAACTAATTGTGACATTTAAAAACTATTATTGTTTTTTAACTTAAGACTGAATAATGTAATGGAAATAAATTTCACTACACTGTGTAAACTACACCGATGCTATGTCACATTGTCGTGATGTCAAAATGTCATGACTTTTCTTTAGAACAACACTAACATTCAGAGTGAAACAATACTCTTGTATAAGTTTTAAAGCCTTATTTTTTTTATAATTAATTACAAAAAACAGTTTAAGTTCTTCTATTAAATCAAGAAGCATGTTGTCTGTTAGCAAGTGTTGTTTAAGTTGATTTGTTGCAGATAGTTGAAACTTCACCTTTTCTAGCTGGGTCGCCGTCATTCCATGGTTGCAACTCTGCTGTTCCTAACGTGATAAATAAACAGTTTCCAACGAAGAAAAACGCTGCAGAAAAGATAAACACTATCCTCCATTCTTCCGTATCAGTCTGAAAAATAATTTGATTTTGTTTTTATATACACTTACTTTGGGAAGGGATTGAGTCGAATTCATTCTGAGTTTGAGTCACGATTAACTAAAACACATGATTTAGTACAAACTGTACACAGATACCCAATATGCAGCCATAATAAAATTTTATGTATAGCCCCTTATTTGATAACAAAATGTAAGCACAAGTGAAATTTGTGCAGGAGACGGTAATTAAAATAAGGGATATTAAATAACCGGCAATAAACATTGATAAAGAAGTTTGCCGAAGGGCCCTGTCAAAACCCACCCCATTTTGGTTACAACCAGGCACTATCTCAGAACAACCACACAAGGGTAACCCGCTTTGACGAACAATACTTCTACATATAAAAACCAAATATAAGGTTAATCAATTGGGTTACAAAAGGTCTGATCGCACTATTCACCAATAACCCTATTTTGGTTTCAATTTCGAACTACTTACTGTCATGACTTAGCGGTTCACATCCTACCCTCAGAATCCGTGACACGATCAGGGTTCACACACGATCCTAACCTTGATCCTGAGAGCGTCCCAGTCACCCTCCTCCCTCCAGCAACGAAAAATAATGTCACCTCTAACCTACGCAGGAGCCGAAGTTGCAGGGAGAAATAACAAAGATATTCTTTCCAAGGCTGAAGCAGTCGTCATCCAAGCAGCTGGCACCAGGCTTAAAACGAATACCACAATCAAACCAGAACCTAATTATTACGACCACGATTTTAGAAGGATTAATGACCATTGAATTTTTCAGGTGGCAGTTCGTTCTGTAACACCATCTTCCACTTCCACACCATGCATTAGTACATCCCTAAACCGCACCCCCTAAATGTTATGCTGATTGAAAGTCTAAAACAACCGCTTAGTGGCAATTAGGTTGGGAAACAGGAATAGGGTCTACTTGAGAACTGAAAATACATAAATTTATTTTAGTTATATTTTTGAAAAACAAAAATTTGTTATTATAAAATAATAAATGAAGGCTAAAAACAAAATCTAAAAACCAACATTTAAAGTGTTCTGTTTTTAGCCTTATGACAGTGATTATTTAGCAGCGAACACAGAAAAATAATAGAAGGGACACTTGAACCGAAAGCTGTCGCCACCCGTATAGCGCTTGCTACCACAAGATGGCGTCCGCTGTGGATGAATCACTGTAGTAGGGTGCGCCTGGACCAATAAGAAATCACCTTTGCAAAACCATATCATTTTTAGGTCAATGAGACTGTCAGCTTAAATAGGCTAAGTTATCTTTCAAAAAACTATATTTATCTTCCAAGTACATATTTAATTTCAGTTTATTATTTATAATATCATCTATTATACATTTATTGTAATTTCTCTTTGAATTCCATGTCAAACTGTGACTTTATACATGTTGTTTTTTTTCTTTCTGAATAGTAAGTAATTTTTTATGTAGAATAAAATCTTTAGTGTTAAGACATAATAAGCTTAAGTATGTTTTATATTTTATGTGCCATTTTTTATAATACAATAAATAAGTATTTTGATTTTTCAATGTATCGCTATTTGATTTTTTTTTTAAAATAGGCTTAAGTGAAATAATAATGAAATAACTTGTTATTATGTTTATGAAACTTATTAAGTTAGTACGTAATACAAGTGTTTATATTAATTTTTTCCTAACACAATATAAATATATATGGATATATGTGGGTTACGGCCTCTCAGACCATGATCACTACTAATGTAATAAAAATCATGTCACCGCTCTAGGGTTAAATAAGTACAGTTACAACCTTACTCTGACTTATTGTTTATTTACATTTCCAAACTAAAAGAAACTAATAGCGGAGATATTAAGGGAGATTTTAAACGGCGGAATATTAAGGCTGAAAGTTTGTGTATAAAGCTAATATATTTTCCAATGATCTAAAAAAAGTTCTGCAATATAGTAATAAACAATTATTTAAAAATTAAATACATGTCGGTAACTAATCTCATATGTTATATTTAGCTGCATATACAAATATACTCAAAGTATGTCTTTCAAAACCGTAATTGTAAACTCTAAACTTTAATGCTAAGCTAACCAACAAGAGCCGAGATCAAGTTCCAAGCTTCAGCCTAGCGCATTTAGCAGTAGTCACTGAGCCACATAAAGCTATCTCAATCAACCTGCTGTATTAACCAAACGACAAAAGCCAAATTAAAAAAAAAATATTTTCATACGATTTGACTATTAAGACAACTTTTATTCGCTTTGGTAATTCACATACCCTAAAAATACGCAATTTCCTCACTATCTAACTTTTTCATGTCACGATTTAAAAATCACTGTAAACTGTCAACTTAATTTAGGTATTACGACTGCATTGAAGTTAAAATTAATACTTTCAATTACACCATTAGCATCCACAACTAATATAGTTTAACTGTGTTAAGTTTCAAATTTTTATCTTTACGCTAAGTATTGTAAATCGAAGTGTGATTGAAAAGTGTTCACTAAATATGTAACCGTGTTTTTACCATCAATAAGCGGGTTTGCCTATCGCAAGATGGCGGAGGTGGCGACAACTACGGCAAGTGCTTGTTACTGCATTTGTTCCTTCTATTATTTTTCTGTGTTCGTTGTTATTTAGTTACAAAATTAATACGGTAATGTACTTCATCCACCTTGATTGTCAAAATGAAGTTAACGGGTACCCGTAGTCAAGCTCAATACAATTTCTCTTTGAAAGAATATTTCTCGTTATACAAAAACTTAAAATCACACACATTACAAAGTTCTTTGAAGAATACTTTCTAATAAAACATGATGATTCACGAAAATGTTTCCAGTATGTGTTGATGCTTACTATTTCAGTTTGAAGATGGATTTTTTTAAGCAAACTATTGGCTTTATCTTTACATATTACCATTCAGAAATGTTGACCCTACTGTTTCTCCCTACCGGATATCCTTGCTATTTACCTTTTCAGCTGTAAAACAGACATCAGCGCTTACCTCATCGTTTACAACATAGCCTGCAAAAAGTGGGCCTAAAATTGATGTAACATTTGCAGAACCGTTGGTAAGTCCCATCAGAATACGGGCAAAGTTAGGCGACAAGTCCAGATGGTTGACATTGAAGCCCATGTAAACACAGCAGCTGATTGTAATCATGATGGCGTACAGTGCGATGGTGACTTTTACATTTTTACCTACAAAAGATAAACCCAGCAAACACGCTGCTCCTCCCCAGTGAGCTGAAACAAAAGGAAAATAATATTACACGATACGAAGTCACTGCTGTTATACTATCATGCTTAGTGGGTAAAGTTGAGGAATCATTTTCTCTGACGGTTATCTTTCCTAGGTGAATTGTAGGTATTCTCACTGGCCTGGTGCCACTTTGAAAAAATGGAGCTGACATCAAAGGACTTCTGTTGATTCTGCTCGTTTGTTATTGAACCGGCTCACCACCTGCTGTGCGAGTGCGAGGCTCTCGCATGAACAAGATTCACATTACTCGGAAGTGCAGCCGTTAGTCTGGAAGAGTTCCGTAATGTTCATCCTTCCGTAATAGCCGGCATCCTCAGGCTGACATTTAACTTTCATTGTGGAAAGGTACCTGAATCACTGATTTTATATACAGGTTAATAAAATATTACAAATTGTATAAACGTCAATGATCCTCTTTTTGTGCTAAAACACTACCTCGGTTTCAGATAATTGCGCTCATCCGTCATCCTTTTGCGAAGGAGGGAGGAGTGCCATCGACCGTTGGAGGGGATCCTTATCGGTAGTTCTGACCCAGCTCTCGGACTGACAACTATGAATGCTAAACAAATCAAATTCAACGTATATGTTGTACTGTTTAGGTGTTGTAACAATTATTATTGAATGTTCTGACAACCTCGTGTGAGTGATATGTTCAACACCTGATGAAGGATGAGTGCAATCATTTGACACCGCAGTAGTATTTTAGCACAAACAGAGGATCACTTGATGAACATATAATATTTTATACAGGGTGTCCCATAAGTTAACAGCCAAACTTCGGGGAATGATTCTATGGGTTAAAATAAGAAAAAAGTTCATTTAAACATAAACCCGAAAACGCTTCGTTTTTCAGATTCCGCCATATTGTTTTTTGTTCAAAATAATTCATATCCAGTAAACAGTTTGACTGATTGAGTTCAAACTTGGCATAAAGTTGAACCTAACAATGATAACTCAAGAAAAATAGACAATTAAATCCAATCATGCGTTCCAAAATGGTGTTTGAAATTTTGGTAAAAATTTACTTTAACTTGTCAATCGATTTCTAAGGTAATTTGATATAACATGAAAGAACACACCTAACTGATGGTAGAAAAAACAAAAATTTGCCCGGCAAATAATATTTGTAGGAGTTATGAAAGAAATAAAACTTGAAATTGTATAGGTTAAGTTTCGACTTTTCCGCGATATTTGACGTAATTATAACAAAATAAATCACTTCACATACACCAAACATGTAAGAATTAAATAAACTAAACAATATGAACCCCAAAAGTATCCACGAAGCAAGAAAATGTGAAAATAATGTAACAAACATAATTATGTAAACAAATGCATCAAACAATAGGAAGTACCGTTTAACTGCGTATTTAAAATGGAAATTAATCAACGTTGCCAAATCGAACAATAAGTTATTGTACTAATAATTAAGGTGTGTATAAATCAAGGTAACTAGATAGTAAAGGTTGCCTCATTTGAGAAATAATATTTCGTCGTATTATCACTTTATATAATTAGAATAAAAAAAA
>JAGFPH010002886.1:72376-107231 GCA_018207615.1 Philaenus spumarius | reverse complement strand
TATGATTATAATATTTGTATAATTATAATATTTCGTCGTATTATCACATTATTTATAATTCGAATGAGTTGCCTAAACTGTTCGTTTCAAAACAACAAGAACAATCCGGCAACGCTGGTAGATCGGTGAGAAAAACATGTCGGCACTTTACAATGTAATTCTCCATAAGGAACTTTTTATTTGAAAGTTTTTAATGTTTTTAATGTTGTACGTGTTGAAGATGGTTAAATATTGGTTTCCCGGCATCAGTGAAGTGTATAAATACTATATTCATTAAGAAAAAAGTTCAGGTTTGTGTGTTTATAGTAGTTTTGATTGACAAGTTAAAGTAAACAAATACCGAAAATTTCAAACCTAAATTACTAAAAAACCGTACATTTTAACGAAAAATGCCAAGAAACCTTTTTTGTATGTTTACTGTGTTGGTTTAGAATGCCGGATTGAATAAAAAAATTATTACACATAACTTAATGTATGTGTACATTAAGTTTTTATGTAACTATCAAGTTTTATGTAATTTTTATGTAACTTAATGTATGCTGAAAAACATTTTTTGCACTTTCAACCTCTGTTTAAACCATCTCCTGGAGGTTGGGAATCGGTAGACTTTTTCTAGAACGTTTATGATCAAAAGAACATCCGGACAAAAGATGATCTCACCTGGGTTTATTAAGTAAAATGAAAATCTTATATTACCCGTAGCCTACTAAATAAGAAATTAATACTTACCAATCGAGTTCCAAAACTTTCTGGAAAATGTCAGCGATGTGACTTTCTTGACGATGAGATAATCAGAAAGATTTGAAAGAGGGAATGCTATGAGCCAAACAGCTAAGAATGGAGCCGCGGTGAAGAAGCCAAGCTAGAAAACATTAATTTCACAATAATGTTAAAAGAAAGACAGTTACAAAATGCATATACAACAAAACCAACTTCTCAGTTTGTCTGCATTCACACTTAATTCAATTAATGTTTCACATATTTAAAATAGATGACTGTTTGCTGTTAGATTCTATACAATATGAGAATTAGTGCATACTTTTACTCCTTAGTAATTAAGTAATGTTAAAAGTTACAATAATTAAAAAAATATTCATAGTATAAACTGATTATAAAAAAATACAGACTTTTAATTGCACGTACACAATTTTAACATTTTATAATTTTCGCACTTGAATTCTTTATAGAAATGCCAAGAAAAGTGATTTCTGGAATAATAATCTAAGTATATTTAAGAAAGGGTTTTATTATTATTTGTTGTTTGATTGCTAAAATTACTCACTTTGTACCAGTACGACAAATGAAGGAGTGGAAAAACACAAAAGGGAGTAGGCCGATTATTGTCCAGGAACCTGGTCTAAAACTGTACCTTATGCCTAAGAAACATTTTCATCAGCACTCAAAATTCTTAGGTTTAACATTTGACTCTACTTTAAATTGGCATCAGCATATAATCAACCTTAAAAAAAGATTAAGCTCAAGTATATATGCACTAAAACGATTGTGTGGTGAACTTGATACAGATTCTCTTCGTCAGGCTTATTTCGGTATCTTCCACTGCCATTTAAATTACGGCCTCATAGTGACTGTGTAAACAGTCATTTTACACTATGGATGAATTTCAAGGAAAATCTTGGACTTTGAATGATTTTTAAAATTATATTATTATTATTATATTAGTATTATATTATTTGTTTTAAATGTGACGTGTCAATGTATTTTATGAAATATTTACTGACAAATAAAAATATTCTATTCTATTCTATTCTAAGTACAAGCACTTCTATTTTTCTAAGCATTCTTTCATAAGAATAATGAAGATGAGTTAAGAGTCGGCTCTAGTAAAACAGAAAGCAACGTGCGACTCCAGCCTAGCAGCGGTAGGTTACACGGACATTGCTCATCCTAAATCCATTTAAAACCCGCAATTGTTCAAATAGCGTTTAAAAAAAAATACCAAACTCTTGGGGACGAAATTCTTCATGCGAATGGCTTGGTAGTTTTTTGCTATAATTAATAGTGACAACATAAAAAAATATTAAAAATCAATGTTTTAAATTGTTAATAAATATTTAAAAAAATGTTTTTCTTAGTTTTGGAAAAGCCATTTGCATGCATATTGGCCATACCTTTAAAATGATATATCGTTCATAACTAACCGATCAAAAATAAAGGAAAAATTTGTATTTTAATTTAACATTAGTCTTATGGAGTGTAGCCAACATGGCCGACAGCTAGAACCGACCCTTAAGTATAGCACACATAAATTCATCACCAGTGACTATTTTCAGTAAAAGATGCTTTCAACCTCTCAGCCTTTCTAAATACTACCAAGATTTTATCATAACACATTTATCCACTGCAGAGGAAATCGATTAGAGTATAAAAAATGAAAAAATAAAGGATTGTAAAAGGTTCCTTTAAAAACAATATTCTATGGGTCAAGCAAAAGTAAACAGTGAGACAAAATTTTTCTTGAAGAGCTTAGTTTTCCAAATGTTTGCCATTTTGTCTTTAGCAAAATTATTTATACATCCAAAATGGTTTAACCAATTTCGTTACCCTAAGGTAAGAACCAGTTTTTAATCCAATAAATTGTTTCAAAACGGCTGCTGATTAAAATTTTTAAATTAAATAACTCAAAAAATAAATTGAGTATTTTTCACAAATTAGGTATTACTTCATAAAGTAGGCCTACTGCCAAATATAAACTCAAATTGTTAAACCATTCAAGAGGAATAAACTATTTTGTAAATACAAAATGGCGGATGTTTGGAAAACCTAGAGTTTTTGGAAACATTTTTATTCACAATTTTCACTGTCTTGATAAAAAAAATCATTTCCGAATTTTAACAGCCTACTTACAGGACACCCTGTGTGTTATATAACTAATTTATAATTTAACATCGTGAGAATGTTTTAACTATGTAAAATATTACTAAACTTACATCGTTAATATTAAATTCCAAAGCCGAACTAAAGTAAGTTGGAATCTCAGTGAGTATTGTCCACAGTCCCCAGTTGTGGCCCCAATGTGCAATCACAGTTGCCCAGACACAAGGACTCGTCAGAATACATTTCCATGGTATCGGTATGTCCTATAACATTTCAATAAACATTATTTCACACTTTTTATGTAAGGGATCAGCTGTGGAAAAGGAACATCAACTGTAGACTTACAGAGCCGTGTTCGGACGTGTGGTTGAGAGATTTAGCAATAAACCTCTTTTCTTCGTCGGATATAAATGGATGCGTTTCAGGACTGTTTGCGCCCAGGCAGAACCAAAATACGGACCACGCAATGCCAAGAGCTCCCGAGATGTAGAATATAGAAGGCCAACCCCAACCACCGGAGCTCAAATAACCTGAGCTTAGTAGTGTGACCATCGTGCCAAAGTTAAGCCCTAGAAAACAAATAAACTCCTAATTAGACGTGGTGTAGGAAAACAAAGTTAAAGGGAATTAGGAAACAACATAAACTTAAAAATTTGTTAGGCCTAATTGCGGTTACAATCACAAAAATAGCCACAATCTCTAAATACGAGCCTAGATATATTGCCATATTCGGGGAGTTTTAAAATTAACAAGAAAAATACAGTTTTGACTCACGAGCCAAGAGTTCCGCATTAGTGATGAGCATTGCCAGAAAAACAACGGTGTTTATCAATGTTGTCAACATCGAGTTGTAAAATCAATATTTTCAAAGCAAAATATTGATGGATATAATAATAAGATTTAATCAAAGTTTTAATGATAATATATGTATTAATATGAAAATGGCATTTTCAGAACAAAACATCGAAGGATATATTAATCAAATTTAACAAAGTTTTAATGATAATATTTGTATGTATATCAGGACCTGATGGCGTTCCTGCTGAAGTGTGGAAAGTGATGGCTGGAGTCTCCCCTCAACTACTATTGCATATGAATACTATATATAGCTGTCTAATGGAATGATTCTTTTACAGAAAATAGGAAATACATCGCCTTGTGTTGATCCTGACTGTTCCTGACACAACTTTTAAATTACTTAAATAAATTTAATATTCTTTTTAGTGGCCAATATAGCTTTCGAAAGGGTAAGTCTACAATTGATGCAATAGTCAAGTTAATCGACTTTGTTGTGGAAGGTCTTGACAGTAAAAAAAAAATAAATAACTAATGAGCTTGACTTGTGAGAAAGTAACTTAGATAAAATAAAACCTGAACACAAAATCTCACAATAAATACGTTTACTAACCTCAAACGCGCTTCAACGACAATGTCGCCATCCTCAGTGATGCACGGGCTACAGTAACCAAACTATAACTGAGTTATAGTTAACCAGTTAACTCAGCCCGTGCATCACTGAGGATGACGACATTGTCGTTGAAACGCGTTTGAGGTTAGTAAACGTATTTATTGTGAGATTTTGTGTTCAGGTTTTATTTTATCTAAGTAAAAATAAAGTTATGAGTATCTTTCTAGACCTTTCAAAAGCATTCAACAGTGTTGATTTGAATTTATTGCTTACAAAATGTGAAGGACTTGGTATTCGAGGACAGCCACTTCTGTGGCTAGAATCATTTATTCACAATAGAACACAATGCGTTACTGTTGCAGGAAGGCTGTCTAAAATGTCCAAATTGAAATATGGTGTACCTCAAGGGTCAGTTCTTGGACCAGTGTTGTTCTTAATCTTTATAAAAGATTTATCGTCAGCAGTATATGTGGATAGATTAATTCAATTTGCTGATGATACAACTTTAATATTCAAAGAAGATTATCTCAAAAATCTAGAGCAAAAGGCTTTTGTACAGGTCAATGCTACTCGTCAGTATTTCACTGAAAATAATTCGGTGTTCAATCCAGAAAAAAACAAATATTTAAATTTTAGTTTAAAACCAAACACTTTTCAGACATTAAGTGTATTTCTTGAAGGAAAAGAACTTGAAGAGGTAAATTCAATAAAGTACTTGGGTCTTACCTTGGATAACAAGCTGACCTGGAACTATCATGTGAATAGCATTAGTGCTAAAGTTAGTTCAGGAATATTTGGATTAAGAAATTTAAAATTATATTGTAACTCTTCAGTTCTTTTAACAGTTTACTATAGGCTAATATATCCACATCTGAACTATGGACTTTTACTTTGGGGGAATTCATCTTTTCAGAATATGCAAAGAGTGTTTGTCCTGCAAAAAAAAAAGCAGTGAGGCTTATATCAGGTATAAATAAACGCCAATCTTGTAAAAAATCTTTTAGAGAATTGAGAATTTTAACACTTCCAAGTATGTATGTAATGGAAGTAATTCTCTATTTTAAATATAAGTGTGAACATGTTCTGAACAAGGACATTCATAATAAATTATAATACCAGGACTGCTTGCTACTATCGTGCACAGGTTGAGTTTATATAGTAAACTTCCTTTGCAAGCAGGTGCTTTATTCATAAATAAACTGCCCATTAAAATAATAAATTTACAAAATTACAATTCTTTTAAAAACAGCTTTAGGCAACTACTGTTGTCTGGATCTTTTTAATCTGTGGAGGAGTTTATGTGCCATGATTTTGGGTTTAGTTGAGGAATCTGATCTCCTTTCACATGTTCTTGGTTGGGTCTTTTTTTTATTGATGTGTATTATTAATACACATTATTATTATTATTGTATTTTAATTGATTATTATTGTTGTCTATTATTTGTTTTTAAATATAACTATTTGTAAATTAGTTTTAAATTATTTAATAATTGACATGTCTTATATGGTATATTGTACCGTCTGCAAAACCAATAAAATGAAGTGAAATAAAATTAGTAAAGGAAAGGATGCACCTGGCACTCCTTCAGCGTACAGGCCTCTCTGCATGATGAACACAGCAGGAAAACTACTGGAGCAAATACTGAAGACACAACTAGCTGCGGCTGTAATGGAGGCAGGCTATCTCTCGGAGAGGCAGCATGGATTTAGTTGGGTTTTAATGGTAATATTTAAATATTGTAGTAATATAAAAACGGTATTTTCAAAGCAAAACATTGATTGAAATATTATAAGTAAATATTGAGCTTGACTTGTGAGAAGATGTATTGGAAACTGTTTTGACTATAAGGTTTACCACGGAAATTGAAAAAGACAACAACCTTCTGTTTCTAGATGTAAATGTGTATATGGAAAACAATGAATTGTTGCTTAGTCTATATAGAAAGCTCACTATACACAGACAGATATATAACTGAGGATTCACACCATTTACTGGTACATAAAAGAGCTGCTTTTAATTCTATAGTTCACAGATTAGTTAATTTTGCTGTTATCTAAGGACAACTATCCTGAAAGAACTCAAATATATTAATGGTGCTGCAATATTTAATGGTAATTCTAAAGAATTTATAAACAACATAGTAAAAGAAAATTCAAGAAAATTAAGAAATCAAGATCCACCCTGGAAAGCAACAAACTCCAACAACGATGGGTGAAAAGAACATGTGCTCCACCATTATCTAATATTGTACAAATGAATATTATGAGAATAATGTTGGTAAAATGTTAGGTACTGTAATCATAAGTATCAGAACAAGGCACATCTTGAACTTTTTGTATAAACTGTGAAATGTGTCCAAAAGAAATAAATAGGCCAAACCAAAATAAGCATGAAGACAAGAACTAAAGAACATTTTTCTCATTTAAAGAATAATAGTCCAGATAAATCTGCTATCGCTCAGCATTGTTTAGATGAAAAACATAATTTTAAAATAGAAAACTCTATTATTATTATTGAAAAATGTAACAAAACTTAACACAATAGATACTTGCAAAACTTTTTATTTTAACAAATATAGTGAAATGATATTAAATAATGAATTAGGACCCATACAAAATTAATTCTATATTAATGTAAACAAAAGTAAGTTAATGTATTGTTTGAGATTATTATTAGTTTAGTAATTTGATTAGTTTTATACAAACTAAGCGTTTTAGTTAATTCTATGTTCAAGTTTTATTCTATAAAAATTGATATAATAACAGGGGTGTGATAAAACAGCCTTTATCATTTAAAACAGTACTATTATAAGTACCGGTATACCTTCATAATGTATAGAACTAAAACATTGCTTCAAAACTGATTTTTAAATGTGATAACTTAGTAACAAATATTATTAGTTTAAAAAATTATATACAGTTATATACTATCTCAAACAGTTAGGCCTAATACACATTGAAAACTTCATACAGAGACAGACACTGGCAAGATACTTTGCTGGTATCCCGACAGCTCAATCCACTCATGATGTCATTTAGACCACATTTGCCTTAACAAATCAACCTATTTACTTTACTCGTTTAAAAATGGCTGCCATTTAAGTTCTTTGGTTCACTCACCTCCCAAGATATACGAAGAAGCGCGTCCTCTCTCTTGAGGGGGTGCCCATTTAGACAGCAAACCGTGTATCATGGGCATCATGAATCCCTGAAAATGTTATAGAAAATATTACCTCGAGGACACTTAATATAATTAAACTTTTAACTTGAATCATCAATGTCTAGCTTGTTTGTATTTCATTAAAAGTTGAGAGATCGTTGTTTTTGTTTATGTTGGGAAAATGGAAAATGCCACCTCTTGCGCAGTTAAGACTATGATTAGATTCCACAATGCAAGAAATGTATGAGTGAGTGATATTCACAGAAAGCTGAGTGAGGTTTACGGAGACATGTTATTGATATCGTATGTTCCGCTTTGGTATCGAAACTGTAACTTTAGCCCTTTGACCACCATGCCGTTTCTACTAGGATGCTCCGAATACCGCCAAGGTCCACTAAGCGAGACATTGCATTGAGCGCCAAGCCACTGCCGTGTGGGATTGTCTAATACCGCCAAGCCTATTTTCGGTATTTTGATGAACGTTTATATAAACCATTGTAGCTTAGCTAATATCAAAGCTAGAATAATGCTTTTGGTTTCGTTTTGTTTGGAAATAAAATTACTACAATTAAATTTACAAAAAAATTTATTAATTCTACTTTTACAAGTGTACTATAACTGAAAAAGTAAAGGAAAACAAATATTTGTATACAATTTTTAAGTTTAGAGCCTAACAACTATGTAAAAAAAAATATTTTTCTTCTAACCTTGTATATTATGTTATTCCCTATTTTATTGAGAATAACTCCCGAAAATTTAAAAAAAAAATATTAACATTTAAAATATGTATTTGCGTTTTTTTACGCAAAGCCCCGGTTTTTTTTTGTTGGAGTAGAGCCCTTCTTAGAGGATCACTCATTGCTATTGTTGTAAGAAACAAGATTCACAGCTCTGAACTCACTAAACACTTACACAAAATGTGTCTCACTTTAGTGTAATAACAGAAATAATATGACAAAAACATTCAACAATTATAGAACGACTCAGTAAAACTAGCGGGAAAGTATGCAACCTATTTTCGGTATTTTATGCGGTACATAAATATTTTATAAATAAATATGGATCCACAATCAAAATACACATCCGGTAGATTTTCCCCCGTTCATTTGTTATGTAATTGACATTAAGTACCAAGATTGAATTTTTTTCCTTATACAATCAAAAATGAACCGTATTTATTTATACTGTATTCATACATGTATTTATTTTACACAGCTATACAAACTTTTAAAATAGACGTAAACTAAAAATATGTTGTTACAATATGAAAGGCCAAATCTTATCCTCTTTATAAGTTTAGAAAATATCTAGGTTAAGGTAATAAAAGTGACTAAATAAACAAAATACTAAAAGCCGATTATAACGGCCGTGGCGCTGTTCAGACAAACTGCCGGAGCGAATCACGTCGGCCTATGGCGGTATTCGACCAACTTTTGAGAGCCGATGTAATCGGCTGTGGTGGTATTCAGACATTTAGTAAAAGCCGATTAGATCGGCCCTTGGCGGTGAAAGGGTTAGGGATGGTGAGTTTCCAGGGCGGCTATCAGTCATTAATTACTGACGAACTGCTGAGATCAGCTGATGATTTAAAAAAGGACGGTTTATACTGCATAATGAATGAAATTAGTGACAAA
This sequence comes from Philaenus spumarius, assembly GCA_018207615.1. Lineage (NCBI taxonomy): Eukaryota > Metazoa > Arthropoda > Insecta > Hemiptera > Aphrophoridae > Philaenus > Philaenus spumarius. The sequence goes on along the minus strand of JAGFPH010002886.1, from coordinate 98,194 downwards.
TTCCCTAATGTTTTTAGCTAGAAAAATAATTTGAAAGTGATGAAAAACTGAAAGAAGGGCCGACTACTTTTCTCAAAGGACTTTCAACAGAGCAACATCAGCTGGGATACAAAACTTGTCACACGATATGACAAAGACTTTAATTTGATTGGTGGAAAAGTAGTTTAAGGTACATAGTTTTAACCCTTCCCGTGTTTTTGAAGGATATATCCGTCTTTTTTGCTTTCCGTTCCGAGCTAAAGACGGATGTATCCGTTTATTGATTAAATTTTTATGGGATAAAGACGGATATATCCAACAAGATTACTAAACACAAAAACAATATTTATTTGTAGTTTGTGTGAGCAAGTCAATTAGTTGACCTTTAAATATTATTTGACCTATAAATAAAATACTATTTTAGTGTCTGAAGTTTCCAACAGTGATAGTTACGGTGCGGTGAATCATTTGCCATCAATTGCTGCTTCGCGCCTAAAAACTGCGCCAACCGGTGCCTTTGGTGCATGTTTTTTTTGTACTATTGGATGTATCTTTTGTTGATGCATACATTTTGTACAAAATAATGCGATAGGAGCACGATTGAACACCGATGAGTCATAAACATTTCAGGCCGAGCTTCATTGAAGACCTAGTTCGGGACCACATGCGTGAGCCTTCGACTGGAACGACAAAGACCAGCCCGTTCTGGGGAAAATGCTTGTCAAAGGTTAGATGGGAGACCTGATTGGAAAGTTCCAAAAGGGGTCTAGAAAGTGCCATGTGTGCTTAAAGAAGAAATTGTGAAAAGAAACAGTTTATTTCTGCAAGACCTGTCTTTTTTTCACCCTGATCTTTGCTTTGAAATATAACACACTCAAAACGTAACTAATAAAATAAAAGGACTTTATTTACTGTATATTTCAAAATTGTAACCTATTATTGTGAAATGTAAACGTCATGAACAAAATTTCTAATATTGTAACTATGTATGCTAGAGCCTTTTTATTTCATTGTTACCTACAAAAGAGGCTATAGTTTTGTATTAGGGCAAACATTCCGGGCGGATATACCATCCATGTTTTTTTCTATAAAAAGTGCAAAAAAATTATTTAAGAAAAAAATATGTATTTTTGTAATTTTTGTATCTAAAATCAAAAGTTCATTTCACAACGTATACCTATAAATAATTATGGCCTACGGCACAGATTAATTTAGCCCAGAATGGGGATAAAATAATAAAATTTTTAAAAATCACATTAGTTAGTACTGTTTACTACTAAAATAGGTAGTATTTTACTGGTGGCCCTTGCACTTAAGTACTTTTATTCCTCAAGAAATAATAAAACTGAAGCAAGACAAAGTTTTCTATTCGTTTGTAAATAAACCAACCTGTAACAATCCTTGACATACTCTGATGGCAACAACAGCAGGAGCTCCACCCCAACCAACGACAAAAGGAATGGTTAAGGCCAACAAACTGTCGGCGAGGAATGTGCCTCCGAGAAGTATTTTGTTGTTATACTTGTGTCCTATGACAGCGGCTGGTAGGTTCATCACCAAGTAACCCCAGAAAAATGAACTTAAGACAGTGCTTTTTGTAGTTATGTCCCAATCGTAAGTCTGGAACAAAGAATACGAAGTTTACAATATTACTAGTTTGTTATATGATGGATAGTAAAATTTTAGAATAGAAAAAAGACAATAATCAGAACTTATTCATAGTTAGTCAGATTGATTTGATTGCATTTTCAAACATGGTATCAAAAATGTTATTTAATCAATCCCTGTACTTATTGGGTGATGCTATTGTGTATCTTAATTAATTAATTAGGCTTGCAAATTAATTATCACCTACACTTTATTCCTTTGGATTTTTAAGCCCGACAAACTAATAGACGGTGTTTTCCTGTTACCCTTTCCTCGATAGTTCTCACACATAACATTGGGCAGGAAATTACACAGGCACTCTTGACGTTTTTATAAAAATTTATGATTTTAGAGCAATTCTCATTTAAAATGTTAAAATGGGCTCCATTAAACAGATTGTTGGAAAAGATTATTTTTGTCAAACTACGTCTTTACGTTGTGATGTGTAACGGGCTAAATGTCAACTCAATCGATTAAACCAACCCCATTGGAACCTTCTATACACATAATCATTGTTATGTTTTCTTTATAATAAAAGTGTAGGATTAATAGTAACCCGAAAGCTAAGATCTTAAGTAATGTTAAATGTTGAAATAAAATTATTTTATAACAGCAGTTATATTAAAGGTTAAAAGAACCAGCAAGGCTCAGGTCTACACTTTAATAAAAACCTAACCTAAAAGTTAGAAATACAAATAATTGTTTCAAAGTTTGAAATCAGCTGTTAGTGGAAATATTGGAGCGAACAGCTGTTTTATCTGTTATTTTATTCAATTGGTTGTTATGGTAATAAGTCTAAATACATGTGTTGGTTCATCAGTCTAGGCCTAACCTAAGATTTTTTCTGACTTAACTTACAAATATTGAAATAAAAAATGTTTTTTATTAAAATTAATTATAGCCTATGTTACTCAGGGATATATTGTAACATTTTATTAGTAAAACTATTTTTTCAATCCTATAGTTCGACCATGTGACTAACCAACTGCGCATCGTGGAGTGAGTGTTGAAACCAAAAGTGCAAATAAAGTGAAAAATCCTAGGTAAAATAACTGACTCCGTAAGTAGTAATGGCCATTAGATTTAATTTTTACAGTCTGCATTTCTGAATTTTAAAATTTCTTTAACAAATAGCTTCATTCATTCTATTGCGTCATAGCTTGTGAGATAGGGCTGACAACATTTTGTGTATATTTAGTTAATTTGACTTGTTTACTAAATGAAGATAATGTATTTGATTGTACATAACTATTATGCTATAATGTCTGAGTAAACGATTAGTTGTTCCACTACGATGTCTTAGATTCCTTTATTTAGCCACGCACATCCAATTAGCCTGTACTTTAGCAGCCAAAGACTCAGCCCTGAGAAAGTTAAATTAATATAATGAATAAATGATAGTAAATACAAATACATAAATACTAATAGAGTACCGGTATATAGTAAGTTATATGTGGATTATTAATTTTTTTTTAATTAAGAGTTGAACGAAGGTGATGTTAAGGTTTTTATAAAGGAGATGATTTTTAAGGTGTAAGGTGAGTTGTAGTTTAAGGTGTAAAGTGAAGCTTAAGGTTGATGTTGAGGTGTAATTCTACGTTGGAGTTAAGGTGAGATACATGATGTATGGTGATTTTATTATGGAGGCAGAGGAGTAAAAAGATGTTTCTTGGTGATCTAAGTTATGTTATGAACGAAGATTTTTTGTATTGAAGGTAAACAAGTAAATGAAGTGAAGGAGAGGTGATAATAATTATAAAATAATCCACATATAACATTTTATTTAGTTTGAACATTTTTTTTTATTTTTTACAACTTTACCGAACCCCATTTTTTTTAACAGTTTATTTTTTTATATTTTCATTTTTGTAACCTTCCGTTACACAAATACGTACAATTAAAATAAGAGTTTTGTAAAATCTTTATTATATCTATAAATTGCTGTTCTCACCGGGAAATCACTGTTTGTTGTATTACTGGTCATGGCGACAATAGCAAGTGACAAGTTGACACGTATGACATACGCCACGGCCAAGCAGAAGAAAAGGAGGATGATCTGGAGATGCCTTACACCCACACATTTTGTGTATTCTGAAAATAATTAAAATATTGATTGTTTAGTTAGTAAAGTTTTGGTGTTTTTTAAAAATTTTATCACTTAGTATGTTATGATAATCACCTGTCCGTCACATTTTTTAGGTTTGAAAAAATCTCTGTTTCTACATGATTAAAAATGTAGAGAAAAACACATTAATTTTTTAGAAATGCACAGTTTATAATACTTTTTGAAAATTAAAAAAATGTTTATTCCACAAAAAAAGAAATATTGTTTACTTTAATTTCACTAAAACTACTCGTTAAAGCTACAATTATAATTTAAAACCCTTTCAAGAAACACAAAATCAATATTTTTACTTGTTTAGGCCATTTCTGAAGCGCACATGCAATACTGAAAACTTGTAAACAAATTCAGACCATCTGAAAGATTTGACAGATTGGCTGTATTGACGTATTAATTGAATTTTTGTCACATTATTTGTTTTGTTTTCTTTTTTTTATTATACCATGACCAATCTATACAGATCGACTAATGATTTATCTATCTTACTATAGGCACATGAAGTGATAGTCATCAACAAATGACTTCCTTATCAGTAATATATCCATTTTCACATCACAATTTCAGAATCACATATTTTTATAAATTACCACTATTAACACTAACTAGGTAAGTTCATATGGTTTTGTTCGTTTAAGTCTCCTTTTTGTGGCTATATCCAGAGTAGCTTCCATTTCAGGGTTTTTATGTGAATGCAGTCTCTGATTGTGTTTACCTGCTTTCTTTCTGACCTCATCGACGACTAGGTTTCCTAATATTGATAACTGACAAAAGTCTATTAATAAGTAATCTCTCAAATATTTTTGACATAATGGGCAGCAGTAAAACTTTTAACTATCAAGGGCGCCCATACCAAGGGCAGAAGGGGGCCACGGCCCCCCCACTAGCTCCCAGGTAAAGGAAAATATGTATATTATTAATTATAGTCAGGTATTTTTCTTTAATGAGATTAGCACTAAAATACATTTTAAATGTTATGTGCAGTTTTATTTTACATATACTTATTTTATTTTTTACAAGAGTTCAAGCATGAGCTGCAATGCACTGTGTATTGAAAATAGCATAGTGTTCAGTGTCAAGCTCACATGAGCGTCCTTAGCAGTGAATGTGTTACGCCCCATAACCCGGTCTAGCCCCCTTCCCCTAGAATATATCATATGGGCGTCCATGGTTAAGTGTTGGAACATTTATGAAACAAAAATATTTTACATGAAACTAGCTTTAATTTTTCCAAACGGTTTTATTTGGATTATAAATTTAATTTCAAATTGATATAATAAATGATTAGTGATACAATTGTTTTAATATCATAATATAATAGAAATTATTTTGATTAACATCGCCACTTTATTGGATGAAATTTTGTAACCTTCAAAACAGAATAAAAAATAAATTATTCATACATAACTTATCTAGAATTAGATTATTTTTTACAGACAATTGACTTTGAAAATGTTGCAAAAATATTAATTTCATAATTGTATTTGTTAATTTATTCTGTTCTTTGTAAATAATCTAAAAATTTGTCCTGTTATTTATTATTAACTAGCAGGTACCCATGGCTTCGCACACGGGCCACAGTTTCGCCGCATAGTAATAAATGTTTATTGTTTTAGGGGTTGTTATTACATTTTCACCCCTCAGCAGCACGCTATAAAATTAAACTATGATTTACATAGTATTGGCCTATATGTATTGTAAGAAATAAATGTACCAATTTCCAGCTCTCTAGCTTAATGGGGAGTATAGTAATTAATTTCTATTGTTTTAGGGGTTGTTACATTTTCACCCCTTAGCAGAACACTTAAAAATAGATACAAATATGGTTTACTTTTTATATATATCTTGTAAGAATTAAATGTACACATTTCCAGCTCTCTAGTCTTAATGGAAGTATAATAATAAATATTTACTGTTTTAGGGGTTGTTTCAACACTTAAATCTAAATGAATTCCAGGTTATGATTTATATGCGTGCCAAATTTCATTCAAATCCATCCAGTAGTTTTTACGTGATTGAGTAACACACACACTCAGACAGACACCATTAGACTTTTATATAATAGTAAAGATTTACAATGAAATTAAATCGAGTATGTTAACTAACTTATGGCACAAAATGGGAGAATAGAATAGAGGAGACAGAAATAGCTCAAACTAGTCTGGTGAAATGCCACACCTTCCTAAATAAGTCTTCACTTAAATATTCAATATATATTTTTATCAGTAATAAATAATAACAAATTGCACTTTGTCCTACAACACAGGCAGGATTTGGGGAAGGCCAAGAGGGGCAGTAGCTCCACCAATATTAGTGTAAATAAATAAATGTATGAAGTTCATATTTGTATTTTTAATTTGTAATAAATTACCTGCTTACACACTTCCTCAGCAATGGTTAAATTAATTAAATTACAAGTGAAAAAACAGGGTAAGTGAGGAACCGTGTAAGCAGGTAATTTATTACAAATTAAAAATAATAATAAATAACACAACTGTAGGCAGGGCCGCAGCTAGGGGGGGGGGCAGGGGGGGTCGTTTGCCCCGGGCGGCAAATTTTGGGGGCGGCAAAATTGAGGTTGCTTTTTTTTTAACTGTACTATACAAAAAAGGTTGCTTTTGCTAACCGTTCTTATACTTTAGCCAATACAATAAAAAGGGCTCTTAAGAAAATACTTATATGAACGCCAGTGGTGAGGTGCAGAGATGGGAGCGGCGGACATGACTGCACAAGGTAAAAGTCGTTTCTTATATTTTACAGGCGCGTAGAGTGGAGCGCTGCCACCCGCGCCATCCAACCCCTGTTCCCCTTCCCCCTCCCTGAGATGAGTCATCAGTCAGTTGAAACATAACCTTGCTTCTAGTCAGACGTCGAGTCGATTGCTGTCAATTAATTATGTTATGCTTACGCTAGTTCACTTTTGTACGTACGGTAACGTGTTTGAAAGTGTTTTTTGAAGTGACTCTGTGAATTTTTATTTTTCACTGATTTAATATAAACGAGTGAAAAATGCACTAAAAGACATAGATTGTAAATTTGGTTTTTTGAGTGGTTCCCAAATAGACAAAACTGATGCAAAAGATTTACAAGTTAGAGCCAAAATGTTAGCCGACATTTACCCAGAAGATTTAAACAAAGACGAACTGGTTGATGAAATAGTGAGTTTTAAATTTCATGCCATTGAAAAAATGCTACAGCACAATCTACTTTTAAAATAATTTATGAGAAAACCTAGAAGAAGGCTACCCAAACATCACGACAGCTTTGCAAATATTTCTCACTCTACCAGTCTCTGTTGCTTCGGGTGAGAGGAGCTTCAGTAAACTGAAATTGATAAAAAACTATTTGAGAAGCACAATGAAACAACAAAGACTCACCAATTTTATTATCTCAATTGAACATGAAAGAGCGTCAAAAATTTCATTTTCTGACATAATCAAGACATTTGCTGCCAAAAAATCAAGAAAAATAAAATTTATTTAACTTTTTAAACTTATTGAGAAACTGTATATGTATAGAGAGGGAGCTGTATGTATTACATACTGTTTGTTCACTGCAATTTAATAAACACATTTGAAAGAATTTGTTTTTCTTTGTTCGCTTAAAAATTATACTTGCAGATTTATAGATTCATAATAATTTACCAATCTTAACTAATTATTATATATTATTAGATTTTTAATAAGCTAATATCAAAAATATCATAAAAAGTTTGGGCCGTTTTCCTAAAAACGTTTGTGTGCCTCGTGTTAGCCGTAAAATGCCATTGACTTTGAAAAAAAATCCACAGTTGCGTGGTGGAAGGGGGCGGCAATTTTAGGACTTGCCCCCCCTAGAAAAATCTGTAGCTGCGGCTCTGACTGTAGGCTGCAAAAAGAATTGAGATTGTTTTCAATGTCGCAATGCAAGGTATTCAATCTATTAATTCATAAATGCAGTAAAACCGTACAAGTGAGATAACATTGACCAATATCTGGAGGATCAGGATAGCTCAGTTGGTAGAGTGTTGCCATGGAAAGGCAAAGGTCCTGGGTTCAAATCCCGGTCTTGGTCCATGTTTTTTCACTTGTAATTTAATTCATATTTGTTTTTAATATATTAAATTATGTTATTTTTTTATTTTGTTCTGTAGTAGAATATCAAAATTGGATTTTATTCCTGCATTTTCTTTTTACTTTTGGAAGTGTTAAAACAGGAGTAAAAGCGATTCGAAATACTCTTCAATGGTCTGTACAATTTCATAGAAAACCCTACAAAAAGACAAACATGCAGTTTTTAAAAAATGTTATGAAAAGTTCTCAAATGGGCCAACTACTCTAAAACCAGATAACAGATGGAATTGCAGGGCAGATTCTGTAAAGTCGGTTCTAGACAACTTTGTTGCAACTGTCACAATGTTGAGAGAAATATCGAACAATGACTCTCCTCGCGGAGGTGAAGCTAACTGTCTGGTAAAATCCATGGAAGATTTCGTTTCTGCTTGTTACCACTTAGAAGAGTCCTAAGTGTGATACGTTTTGACTTAGTGTGATACGTTGTCAAAAGCACTAAATTCAAAATAATTCGACCACGCAGCTGAACCACTGACGTGAGTAGGGAAAATTTCCAAAATTAAGATTATAGGCCTATGTTTTAGGGTTTCAACCAACAATTTGGGAAATAAGTCTACTCACAACGGTGCTGAATAGCTGCCTGTACAAAATATATTGGTAGAATTTGTTTGCACCAAAGCCTCCAGCTTCGACTCACGCACTCCTTTGTTACACTCGCAGTGAAAAAACTCGGATGAGAAGATGCCCCAAAGTAAAATCCACCACATGGCTTTGACCCGACTTTTATGGTATTATACGTTTTGATCGATTTTGGGGGAACCAATCGATCTATAATTTCGCGTAAAATATCGAAATGTGCAGAATATCATCCTACATTTATACTAAAAAAAAATCAATTCTCGTAAGAAAAATCTAAAAAAAAAGTTACTTCCGGTTAAAAAACATGCTTCCGGTTGTTGGATTTTTTGGGCTTACGAACTCGTCCGAGCGACGTAGACAACCAACATGTGTACCAAATTTGAACCAAATCGGACTTAAATTGCGGCCGTTAGAGTGCAAACACATATATACATATACAGTATGTATAAAGTTTTTAATGAAACACTAAATCGTGTACTGGGGACCATGATCGGTGTTTATTTACTACTCCCGACCTTAGGTCTCACCATAAGCGTCACTGCAATAGCTCATCTTTCCTTTGGAAATTAATAAACGGGAGAAGTGTGAATCAGTTGTTAACAGGAATTTTATCGTTTGTGTCCGTCAGTTGTTAGCAGGAAGTTGATCATATGAGAGGGCCAATGTAACTGTATTGTTTGTTAGTTGTTAGCAGGAATTTTATCGTTTGAGACCATCAGTTGTTAACAGGAATTTTATCGTTTGTGTCCGTCAGTTGTTAGCAGGAAGTTAATCATATGAGAGGGCCAATGTAACTGTATTGTTTGTTAGTTGTTAGCAGGAATTTTATCGTTTATGACCATCAGTTTTTACCAGGAATTTTATCGTTTGTGTCCGTCAGTTGTTAGCAGGAAGTTGATCATATGAGAGGGCCAATGTAACTGTGTTGTTTGTTAGTTGTTAGCAGGAATTTTATCGTTTGTGGCCATCAGTTGTTAACAGGAATTTTATTGTTTGTGACCATCAGTTGTTAACAGGAATTTTATCGTTTGTGTCCGTCAGTTGTTAGCAGGAAGTTGATCATTTGAGAGAGCTCATGTGTAGTCCGTCAGTTGCTCATAGTGATATTTGGAAGGGACATTAATCACATATAATAATTAACAAATATTGTTGGAAAATAATTTTAAAACATAATGTAATTAATTAAGTACCGGTACTTATATTAATTTTTTTAATGTGGACTTTATCTCAATAATATCTAACAAAGATAAATAAATAACTGTGTTCTTGGGGAAACTACTCAGCCTACTACGTTCATGCTTATGACAGGTTTTCATGATAAGATAGTAAACATACGAACATGTTATTATTGAAAAATAAATGATGTTTTGTATTGGCCTACATTATCTCTAAGGCAGCTAATCTACTTATGTAATAAAAATTGCTCACTTCCATCTCACAGAGATTACAAAACTCACGTTTATATCAGCTGATCCTGGACATAAATTGTGAGTTTTAGTTTTGAACGTGGCATTCAAATTTAGTATAGAAAGTAAATATAGGAAGTGATCAAACAGTCAGCATGAAGTCCTTTTAATTGTAAAACGGTTTTGATATGTTGAAACTCATGGAAATCATGTAGGATAGCTATAGCTACTTTTGTAAATACAATTTGAGCCCCGTTCAAAATACGGGGAGCATGCGGAGAGGGTAAACAATTTTAACTGTAAAAATATAGCTCGTGACACATTATTTCATAGTCTATTGAAAGCAAATACATTGGTACAAGTTTAAGTTCAACATAATGATTGGTAACAAAAACTTAGAGTAAAGTGCTATAATCTATCAGTCTAATTTATCAGTAAACAATAAATTACATTTCACCAAAGTAAAATGAGTTAAAATAATGTCAAATTGTAATTCATTATATATCAATAAAATGTTTAGTAATTTAAATAAATCAATTATTCTTACTCGTTAGGTTTGTCAGAGGTCATAAGGAATGATAAGTACGTTAAGACATTTGTACTCCTTTAACCTTTAACCCTTTGAGGACCAAGAAGTGATAAAATTTGAAAAAACTATATATTTTTTTATTTTTGTGATTAACTAAGGTTAACTAATGTAAAAAATATTTTTTTATTTTTTTAGTAATTATATATATATATACATAAATACCTTACTAAAATTACGCAAAACAGCCCAACCCGGAGACCAGATATCTAGTCATATCCCGTCAGCTTGGAAGCGAGCCAACCACCGTTTGCTTTACTTCCGCCCTCCTACCCTCAAACCACAGATATGATTAGATATCTGGTCTCCCTAGCCTAGATTCGAACTCGGCATCTTGTAAACAGAAAGACGCTTCGTTACCACTAGACTACGGCTTCATGAAAGAAAAATGACAAATTAACAAAACTTCAGTTACTTTACTATCGGTATAAATATTCCGTGTAAAGTAAAAGATAGTTTGTCAGCACCATCTAGGAGCGGTTATTGGAAGTTTGCTTGGTTGCTCTTAAGTTTTAATCTGTCTAATTTGTATGTGTGAGAGGTTTATAATAATAACTTAGATCAGTTCTTATTAAGTTAAGTAATTAATTTAAAGCAATATGCTAAACTTTTAATACAAAATACTGACAAATGAAAGACTAGAACATGTTTTAAAAAATTGGGGAAATCACACCATATAAATTGTCAATTGAAAGCAAGCACTAGCCAAGCAAGTCCTGCATTCTGGTGGCATTTGTTGAAACTAGGTGTAGACCTGATGTTTTACAGACCTGCAATGGTACTCTAAAGTACCTCCATGGCTCAACTTGTAGATAAAGCCACTGTTACCTTTTATAAAGGCAGTTAAATTGGGTGGTACTTAAAAGTACCGTCAGGCGACAAAGGGTTAAAAGGTCGAGGAAAATTAAATGTGAGTAATTATCAAGGGACGGATTCAATCACCGAAAGTAGAGATATGTTTTGTTTGCTTAACGTGTTTGAAATAACTCTTGGAAATATATCGTACAATCAAAGTTTCAACAGTACGTAGTGTCAATTTCTAATTATTTTATGACACTACTTCTATTTATATGATTTGATTTATTTATGAGGAGGTAATAAATCAAAATACATACAACTTTGATAATGTGTTATCCCTGAGTACAATACTTGAGATTATTATTCCCGAGTTCAATGATGGATTGTGTGAGGCAACAGATCAAACAACAGAAGATATTTATGACCGTAATATTGTTAACACATTATTAGTAACAGATCAATGGCTCTTAAATTGATATTAAGACATGTCAGTTTGATACTGTGTTCACTGCTAATTGCAGTTTATTTACAGTTTATGAATTTTTGTTGCGTCTCAACTATTAATTATAATTCTTCTTAATGCAGGAGTTAAGAATTCTAAGCATAGGTGTATGAGTAGGCCTATAATAGATGAGTTGTTTTCGTGTCAAAATTAACAAAAAAAACTAGACATCTATGGGGATGGATCAATTATAAACAGGACTGATTTTTTATTTAATTCCGGTTTTATTTTAGAAATTATACACAAGTAACTATCTTGAGGCGGAACGCCATTCCTCCCCACTCCGACTCTACCGCACCACTGGTTTATTATTAGATTTTTTTTCAATAAATATGTTTAAAATCTTATATTTTATTTAAGTTTTTCAAACTAAAACTAAGTAGGCTATATTATTTTGTAAGATATTTTAAAAACTATTTGTCAAGGAATTTTTCTTTATTTTAAATTTCCATGTTTTTATGATCATTTTTCTTTTCCTTTATAAGAAGATATTGTATTTTACTTTTTTTACTTTTCAAATGGTCAAATTAATTTTTGTTTTGTTTTAGGCTTAGCACGTTCAGTGACTGGGCATGGTTTTAACCGCACCTGTCCCATTCACTTTATATTGGAAAAGAGGGAGTTTAGTCGTTGTCTAGACCAATTTGTTTTACCTGAGTAGTCAGTAATAACCCTTCTACGAGTCCAGGTCAAGTAGCCTAAGAAAATAGCGACTACAAAGCAATTTACGATCGTTTAAATTGTGCGCCGTCTTGCTTGTCATTCATAAGAAGATCCTAATATGCCGTAGCACTGAAGTGTTAAGTTAAATAGTATATCTATGAAAGCTTTAATTGTGTATGGGTAAAGTGGAAGACAGGACCTGATGTTCCTAACTTTGCTTTAAATAAAGGTTGTAAATCAATCTTTCTCTCTCTATACATATATATATGTATTTAACACAAATAAAGTAAAATAAATACATTTAGAAGAATTCCTATTTACCTGAATTTATTCAATATTTATTTCATTTAAAACTTTTTTCTTTCAAATATTATTATCTCTTAAAAACTTGTCTTCATTGACAAGAATTTGCTCTAAATCAAGAAGTTGGTGTTCCCCAAAGAAGGTGGGTATCTCATTGGTTGGCACACCTTCAATGTGATGTAGATTGTACTTGAATAGGGTTTGACTTTAAATCAATAGCTATCAATCATGATAAATTATTAATTACAAACAATAGTTTAAAACTTCATTCAAGGTTTGACTGCCTTACTGATACGAGCATTTAAGATTGTGGTCAATGTCGACATTAATTAAAAACATAAATAATTTAATCACGCAGCTGAACAGCTGGCAAAGTTTTGAAAATTTCCAAAAATGAATTTATATATTTTAGGGGTTTCAACCAACAACTTGGGAATTTGGCGTACTCACAAAAGCACTGAATAGCTGCCACTGTACGAAATATATTAGTAGAATTTGTTTGCACTTTAGCCTTCATCATTAACTCACAGCTACTTCGTTCCACACACAGTAGAAAAGCTCGCTTTGCGAGTTTGCAATGTGACCTTGCAGCATCGGGTTATGGACTGCTTTGCTTCATGCTACAAACTTGACCGTCGGCCTCAGATCAGAAGACATGTACCAGGTATTTTACGTTTTGATCAATTTTGGGGGAACCGAGCAAGCTATGAGGTCGTGTAAAAAACAAAATATGCAGAATACTATCCAACATTTATTTTTGAAGGAAAAATTCTAAAAAGGTTTCATACTAGTACGAAAAATTGAAAAAAATACTTACTTCCGGTCAAAAACAGGCTTGTATTTTTTGGCTAACGAACTCGTCCGAGCGATAGACAACCAATGTGTTCAATGTGTCTTTGAATAAAACTTTTTATATTTTGTTAATGAAAGGTCAGGTCAACTCATTTGTAATCCAAAAGTCAAAGTATTCTGAAATACGTTTCTAGAAAGAGTTAATATAGAAATAAGTCAACTTCTTTTAACTAGTTGGAAAGTTTTATACAGCATGAGATGTTTCCAAAACTAAATTACCTGTGATATAGTTAACATCTAAACTGTTTTCAACAATGAATGTAAATAATTTTGTATTCATATTTTACAAATGTACAGGAGACAATATTATTTACAGCAGTCCAAACTTAGACTAGTTACAATTTGCAAATACTTTCAGATGGGTTCAATCTTTTATTTTCTAAACAGTGGCATTAATTAACAAAACTTGTGTGCCTTCATCTCAAAACTCATTTGTATTAAAATTATAACTTATATTTAGGCTACTACAGATAACATCACAGAAGAATTCAATTAACTGTTTTGCAAAAACTTTTGCTTATCAACTGAATTGCATTAGTCAAAGTTTTTCTTCTCAAATCTGTTAAGCTAATTAGACGAACTTAAAAATGTAACCTTGGTAATCACTACATATTTGTACAGAAAAAAATAGGAGAATGTTGCGATAATTTGTTGAACAATGAATAAGCCTTACTAATCTTAAACTTGATAGATATTGTAATTTTTTATATTTAACGGCGCTTCATCGGGAAAAAGATGCCATCACTCCTTGTTCTCAGGGAAAAGAATATAAGTACCGGTATACTTATAATTATAGTGTTGGGTGATTTTCTTTTAAGACAATTACCTATTTAAAAATATTATGAAGAAGTCATTTAACACCAGAATATTTTCTAAATGTTATTTATTGTTTATTTTACACATAGGCTATGGTACTTATTATTATTATTTTTTTTTAATGATTTCAAGCAAGCGTTTTATTTTAACTTATGGAAGAGAGAAATAAGAGAAATAATTTTTCCTCTCAAACGGTTTTCTACCAAAATTCAAATTCATCCAACTTGTTTGGTTGATGGTTTTGTTTTTCTAAATGGTGTTTGTGAATAGAATGAGTGTTCCTATATTTAGATTTTGTTTCAAATGGCTCATAAATATTATATGAGGAGTACAACAAAAGAATTTTCGTTTGTCAAATTGAATTCAAGGTAACAGAGATAGAATACAATTTAGAGCGATTTTCAAGTTTGACAACCTAGGAGATGTTTTTTTTTCCAAAATACTACAAAAATCTGTCTCAGATCTGTAACAGTGTTTAGTTATTGGAAAATGAAACCGTGAAATTATAGGAGAAAGTCTGTGCCTTTTTAAGTACCATTATTTTATTTATAGAGTAGTAGGAGTGGTCTAGTATTTTAATAATAGGAGAGAATTTTCAAAAGGGCCAGAATTAGAACTTTTGTAGACTATCATTTGTAGATTAATATTTGACTTAAACAGCCAAATTGGCTTCTCAAATTTTAAAAGCTTTCCAGGGGAGGTCAAAAATTTCTCCATACCCCCAGTTAACCCCCCCCCCTCCCCTAAACAATATCATATGGGAACCCAAGTTTATATTACCACTCTATTGGACAAGATGGAGAGCCTTACTAATAAACACCAAATTTAAGTTAATTTTTATACTTAATTCACAATAGGCATATTATATTTATTGTATAACTAGGGAACCCCCCCACGTGCTTCGCACGCCAACCCCATTGGGACATTCTGTACACATAATCATGTTATGTTTTCTTTATAATAAAGGTGTAGGATTAATAAAAACCCCAAAGCTAAGATGGTAAATAATGTTAAATGTAAAAATCAAATTATTTCGTATATTTTATAACAGCAGTTATAATAATGGTCAAAAGAACCAGCAAGGTTTAAGTCTACACTTTAAAACACTAACCTAAAAGCTAGAAATACAAAAATTATTGTTTCAAAGTTTGAAATCAACTGTTTGTTAATGGAAATATTGGAACAAATGAATAGCTGTTTTATTCAATTGGTTGCTATGGTAATAAATATAAATTATCATTTTACACTATGGATGAATTTCAAGGAAAATCATGGACTTTGAATGATTTTTAAAATGTTTGTATTATATTATTTGTTTTAAATGTGACGTGTCAATGTATTTTATGAAATATTTACTGCCAAATAAAAAATATTCTATTCTATTCTATTCTATTCTATTCTATTCTAAATACATTTGTTGGTTTAGGCCTAACCTAAGAATTTTTTCCCACTAAATTTACAAATATTGAAATAAAAAAATGTTTTTATCTAAAATAATTATAGTCTATGTTACTCAGGAATAGTGTATCTTTTTATTAGTAAAACTATTTTTTCAATTTGTTCAGTAGTTCCAGAGATTACCCCCTACATACATACAAACAAACAAACAAACAAACTTTACCTCTTTATAATAGTAATATAGACTATGCATTCTCCAGGTTATGTTACACAAATCAAATTAGGTTTCTTTTATACAAATATTATAATAAAAAATGTAAATGTTGAAAGAATTAGACCAAATTTAACTAATTTAGTCGGATTTCATTTAAAGAATTTTGAGACTAAACGAACTGAAGTCCTGGTCCCAAGGGTTTTGCCATAGTGTAACAAATTTTGGATGTCAAGAAATTTACGCAATTTAACGAATTATTGGGGGAAGTACGGCCATGGAACAGGATATAAAAAACTGAAAAGTGAGATAGGGAGTGAGTTTGACATCGCCTGAAGTACACTCTCGATGATTTTTAAGTCAAAAGCAAAACTGTATACTCTCGAAGGAAAGACCCATCTACTTATCGTGTCAAAAAAGGCAAACACGCTCACATTGAGAAGTCGTTCTCACTGAATACAGGCTTGGGCATTCCATCATCTGACACAGAAGTGGAGTTGATTTTTCATGTTTCAAGTTGGGTAACTATCGCTACCAGTGGCGCACCGAGGATTTGGCTTTGGGGGGGGACTAAGCACAGGGGACTAAGCATATATATTTGTTATATATATATTCAACAAATCCTAAACGTGAGAAAGTTCTTTAACCTATCACAAAGTCTGAAACATTATATATTTTTTTAGTTATTTATTATAGTTTGTAATTATTTTTTATTTCAAAGTGATTATTGTGTACTTCAAAATTTACACAAGCGAGCCAAGTTGACAGACGGAGTCGATTTTTTCCACGCTCTGACAGCATACCGGATCGGGTCGATTCGGCTCCGCTCCACGCGGGTTGGGCATAGATATAGCCACAGTTCAAAACAAGAAAGAACTGTTCGTTCATGATAATTTTGCAATTCATGGTAGTTGTGACAGTAGTTGTGGCACAGAGGATATATAGTTTGTAAGAATTGGGAAGGACTCTGAGTGATTAACATCCCTTCCACCAACGCACGCACACTCGCCAGCATTGCCGCAACAGGCCCTACCTACCTCTCGCAGGTAGTCAATAACTCACCCACTCTAGAGCATAATAAAAAATGACAACTTTGTGATTAAAAATTTTTTCTTTTCGTTTTAGTTTTTTTATGATCTACATAAAATTCTGAGCAAATTGAGACCAAATACGATATAATTACAATGATTTTGAAGTACTGTATATAAAACTAAACTCAGTCTAACCATAAACCCGAGGATAAATTAAATAGTACTGTAAAATGTTTGGTATACTCCAAATAAAATATTTAAATTAATAAAGTGTAAAAAATGATAGGTTTCGTTATTAGTTAACTTAGATGAAACCTTGGTTACAAGGGAGTTAGAAACAATACAAACAAATATAATTCTATAAAAAAACATATAATTCTATGTTCATACAAACATCCACATTTGTTGATCATTTGTAGATCTAAATAGAAATTTGAATAAGAAAACAATTCATTAAATTTATAATACGTCATACAACAAAGAACAGTATTTATGAGTAAGTATGTTCAGGTTTAATTTATTATGCTTGTTTATTATTTCGTTTAAAATTTTTTGATCAGAGTTAAGTTGCAATTAAAAACTAGTGGTCTCAACTGCGGTGTTATGTTATTTGTATTGGCAATTAATTGGGGAAATTTATATTAATTAAGTTGCAGCGTATTCTGTATTTAAACTATTTATTTCTTATTTTATACTTACATGTATATTGTCATACGGCAATGACAATTTTAACAGCATGTAAATATGTTTAAAAAATTTAAAAATACAATACTTTAATGAATGAGTGCTATTTGTGTATTTATAGCCGTTTATTTGTTAAAGTTGATGAAAGCAAGTCGTGTTTGGACTCTTTGTTCTTGTTATTTTACGTAGATAACAATGGTAATAATTGTTTTAACTTATAAAATGAAATTTAAAAAAAATTTTCTTAAAGTAGAATGCCCAGTAGGAACCCGAGCGGGGAAGGCCAGGTAGGCGACCCACCCGTGTCTGTGTGGTAGTAAGGGTTCACTAATCACTCAGAGTTCTTCCCAATTCTTACAAACTATAAGTAATACCCAGAGTGTTCGAAGGATGGGAAAATGTGTTTCGATAATTTCGTTAATATGTTAGCTGGTCGCTGCAGAGCGCGACAAGCGATGTTAGCTAGCTAACGTTGCCAAGTCGTGCAGCCAACACCCGGCCCAGTGTCCTTTTTTGTCGCCGTAGTGTTTAGCGTGCGTGCAACAGCTGTCCATCTCCCCTCTCTCTCACACACTGTTCAAAGCGGCAACGTCACTAGCCTCTTGGCCACTAAGCTCTGTTCCGATGCTACACCAGCGCTTCAGTAAAGGCGAAACACATTTCCCTATCCTTCGAACACTCTGGTATTACTTATATCCTCTGTGGTTGTGGTGAGGTGGAATGCGCGCGCATCCTTCTGATACATGTCGGAACGGTGCGGGTCTGTTAGATTTATCCACTGCTACGGATTACCGCGACGGACCGGGTCGGCTGGACTAAGCTCAGCTCGTGTAAGTATAGCTGAAGCTTGATAGACGATTTGAAAGCACTGGGTGTGTACCTCACCGTCTAGCCCTTCTGATACACAATTCCTCATATGTTTCTATTATTTGTAAAACACCTACACAGAATAACTGAATGGTTTCCATTTTGGAAGTGAAGGATGCAACATTGACAAAGCTTCAAAAACGCTGTGTATAACACGGAACCCACGTTACCAACGTCGCGCTTTCAACATCCCGTATAACTTGAGAGTTTAACGCCCGGTTTTCAGCATTATCAACCTCGGCTCACTATGACAAAATCATGAATGCGTAGGGTAAGAATTATATTTATTTAAAAAAGAACGATTATTTTTACATAATCACACCATGAAATTACACTATAAATAATGTAATTTTTAATTGAATATCGACTACGTATTCAACGATCGATTAGTTTAAAATGCAATCCTTATTACTAAAAATACCTTCTGGGGGGGACAGGTCCCGTTCGTCCACCCCCGTCGGTGCGCCACTGATCGCCACAAATTTGAACATATCAGGGCTTCCAATTGAGGTCTTTGTTGGAGTGGACACTCACCTCCCAATCATTGAAATCATAACTGACAGTGATATCGTCGAGCAAACTAAAGGATTCACGTCGAAAGAAAGTTTTTCAGTTCAAATGATTTATACTCATAACATGAGAGGATATCACAATATGAAAATTTCTAATAAATATTGAAAATGATTTATCGCCTTCGCCACATACCAAAAGGGATACTTTCCAATTCAAAACTGTTGCAGAAAAAAACTGTTTTGGTAGTACGGTTACATTAGTTTTTTCAAAACTTTTCGTTATTCACACCTACCTCAACGCAAGTCCCTACAATAAAAAAAAAAAACAAAACCCGCGAACAACCAGCGAGATATACAAGCATAAGACTCTATGGATGACGTTTAAGCAATAACCAAAATATTCAAATAATCGTTGCAATCATCAGTTCAATCGTGTTTAGGGGATCTGCAATTGGCAATCAAAACTGACTGAGTTTCAGTATTGACTTTTCTTTCAGAATAGTCTAAAAAATATTCAATATTTTTTTGTCCCCAAACTAAGAGCCCAATAAAAAATGTCTTAAAAACAAAAATCCCGGGAAAACTGGAGGGGCAGCTGCTCTCCCACTGGAAACACCTGCAGTTCCTACCATTCCCTAGTTACGGAAGCTCTACTTTACCTTAAAGCAATTTCTTGAAGGATCCGAGATGTAAAAGATCTTATTTGCAAAATTGAACTCAACTGGATGGAGTCCCTAAAATTGAAGTCCCCACAGGAGTTTGTTAAATCGAGGTCTGGCTGTATTAAAGTCGGATTTTTATTTACACTTCGTAAAGTGTAAAAGACACTAAAAACTAGACTGGCAGGAGATAACATGACAATCCTGTTGAATCTAGTAATTTTATAACACTGTCACCTATTACTGAGCAGAGGACAACTCATGTAAAGAATATATGAACTGTTTGTGTAGATAGTGTTGGATAAACAATTAAATTGCCAGTGTTCCTAGTACAGGCTCAGCTAGAACTCTTGTTGAACAAACAAATTAGTGCGTTACTAAAACTTCTTGTGACTAATCTTGGATCATTGTACAATAGAATTTAATGAGCCGTGGTGCCAACTGCAGTAATCCCTTAATTCTAGAAGCAGATATAGAAAATTGTTTAAAATCAAGCACAATCAATTTACAAAATAGGTGTAGTTCTTATATTTGTTGTTAACTCCAGAAAGTTAATCTAAGCAAGCATACAAGAAATTACTCTTAGTACAAAATCTATGGTAGGCCTACACATCTATCGAAATTTAAATAATTTAGATTTCTCATTCTTTCACTGTAAAATATTACTTTCTTGTCACCTTCTGCAACTATCGATAGTAAGTTTGCTGGATAAAAAATAATAATGATTTTTTGCAGACATTATTTAATACAATTATTCAAATAGGTTGTAAATTTAATATTAATGGTTTATGGGTGGTAAAATAATAGAAAATGGACATACAAACTTTAAAGTTTTATACCGGCATTTAACTAACAAAATCCACCATGGAATTTTAAAAGAACTGTTTGAATCAATTCCGGAATAGTAATTAATTTTGCCATTTTTCATCCTCTTCTGCATAGGTTTTATGGCGAGGATTCAGTTTCGAAAACCTCCACTTGGTGTATATTTAAAACATAAAATTGAAACGTAAAGGCAAATGTAATATCCGAACACATGATGTCAATAAAATAACAAACTCTTTGAAATTTTTAAAATAAATTACAGATTATATTCAACAATCTACTTCAATATTAATATTTACTGCACAGTAATATATAAGACTGTCAACACTAGACTTTAATAAAGATTTGAATCCGCCTACTTTTACATCTACTTGCCAGCTTTTCAATGTCTAGTACTGTACTTGTAGATAATTTAAAACATGTTTGTTATTAATTTACTCATCACACCTACACTATCATATGAGGAAGAGACCTTGACATTATTATAAGAGTACTGTAATTCATTCAATTTTTATGGTTGTATAACTTTTGTATGTACAGTAATTACAAATACAATGTCACTATGATATTGTAACAATAAATCACTGTATCTAAAATACCTTAGGCCTAAATGTTATTAATTTACTCATCAAACTTACACAATCATAAATTATGAGGACAAGAGTAATTGTTACAAGATTAATTCATTCATTTACAATGGTAGTATATCTTTTGTATGTAATTACAAATACAATGTCACTATAATATTGTAACAATAAATCACTGTGTCTAAAATAACTTAGGCCTAAATGTTATTACATATTTATTTTAGAATTCTTTATGGTTTTAGCTTCATAGTCTCTGCGTATTAATTAGGTTTAGCAGGTTTGCTAATTTATACTCTAACTATAAGGGGTCTCCAAACTACAAACACCGGCCTGCGATAAGAGGCTGTACATTCCCACTATCCGTTCCGCCATAGTTTGTTTTGATTAGGCTACATTGTAAAATTTACAATGTAACTAAATCATGCAAAATATTAATCAGATGTTTTTATTTAACACCAACCTAGAAACACTCATCTGACATAGGTACATAATGAAATTGAAGATTTTATCTGCAATTAGTGATATGATATTTAACAGTAATTGACATACATAGGTAATAATTCACAGAAATTACATCAACGACTTCAACTGCTCATCAGTTAACTTGGATCTGTAAATATTTTATGTATATTTAATTTTGGAGAATATTTTTTCACACAGAAAGTAGTGCGTGTGAAAAGCGAAAAAAAGAAACAAGCCAATCTATGCAACTGATCAAATTGTGTGAGTGGAAGACTCTTATAATTCTAGCCATGTCGACTTTCAATATTTTTCTTTAAAAATATCGCTACACTGCATATCAATCATTACCGGAAGTTTTGGGTCAAGAGTTTCTATATCGGGGTTAAAAGGGTTTTGAAAAATCTTGATACGTTTGCAATTGCATCAACATCTGAAAAACAAGACTCAAACTTTACGTTTTAAGCACCAATTTCGAAATCTACTGGAAATGGAGTCTCAGTTTGTTGACTGAATGTTTGACTGAAACATTTTTTCTTCAATAGAGAATGAAAATAAAATTTTGTGGAAAGAGCCTGTGCCATAGATATCTCACTCAACATTTTCTAGTCCCGAGAAGCAAAACCTTTGAAACAAAGTAACTTTTGGATCGAGTTTCACGTGGTTAAATAATATGAACACATAGGAAAATGTGTACACTTTTAGTTTTCAAACTGTTTTCACCAGTTTTATGAACCAGTATATTATACGTTAGGGGCAAAATGGAGATTGTTCAGGGCTTTAATAACTAATGTAAATATTTAACCGTAGTATTTGTGTAAATAGCAGGCGCTGCTTTTTTATAAGAGAAAAGATAATGTTTTGCCTTTTCACAAAAGTTCAAATTCATTACAGTTTTAATAGAAAGTATACGAGTACCTCTGAAACTTACTTAAAAAATTTTAACTCCAGTATTTTTGAAAAAATAAAAAAAACGGGAGTGCATGGGGTTTTGAGCACTGTTTTTAGGCATACCGTATCTTAAAATGCACATAACACAAAATCTAAAACAAACAGCTTTGATATCCTTATATTATAATGTTCTTTCAAACTATACACCTAACAATAGTATTTTGGGGCAGCAAACTTTGGCCCATAAAGTTCATAGAAATATTATACATATGACAGACTCTACCTAGAAATATTAAACATTGCAATTATCAATGTTATGCTGCTACTTATCGTATTTATAAAAATAAAATATTTTGTGTAAAGTCTCTGTTGGCCAAACTAATTTTAAAATGTATAAGAACATCTTAGAAACTATCTGGGCGCAATTGGCTGGCGGAACATAACATTGATTTACATCATAGATATTGTCAACATTCACATACATAACATACTATTCATTTAGCAGAAAAGTAAAAAAAATATCTTTTTGTATGGTTTAAAATTAAAACAAATTGATGATGACCCATGAATTCATTTATAGAGTACAAACAAATTCTCTTAAATAACGGAATATCCTAGTAAGACATGAGTTTTGTCGAAAACAATTTGTTTTTTGTTCTTAATTATTCTACACTTTATCCTGAATGTTTTGCTATACAATACATGGCTAATTGAGGTTATTTTGAAAGCGAAATTAATTTGTATAAAGCAGACTACAAATAACTTTAAATAGTGTTTACCAAAAATTGCCTTTTTGCATATTTAGGCACACTTTTCTAAAACTATTGTAACCAAACATTTAAATTTTTTTGTAGGAAAAATGTATACTCAACTAAGTAATGTATACCACATTTTATGTAATATAAAAGTGAATAATTTAAAAAAAATATATTTCAGTTATTTTTTATATTAGGTTAGTTTTCAAAAATTCATAAAATGTGTGCAGTTTCATACACTAAAAAGTTGTCATGCAATAGAAATATAGGTCTATTTTATAAAATCTCAAATTTTAAAAATGGTATCACTAACACTTTAAAAAAAGTGCCTAAAAATGTGAATTTAACATTGTGTTGCATTTTAAAAACTTTGTATAAGTATCCAAGTCACTAATATGATAATATTTTTACCTTATTGTTTCCGTCTTGTGACTTCGTCTGCGTTTTTTATAATGACGCGTTTCGAAACCTATGTTTCATCATCAGATTATTTAATAAATAAATTAAAAGTTCACATTACAAAAACACAACAACATACAACTCACGACACATTACACATATAAATTGTCCGGTAGACGTCTACTACGGCGGGCGGTCGAGCGACAATTTTGTGTTGCATGTTCTACTCCCCACAAAATTGTGTTCTATTCCCCTTAAATATTTTGTATTCTCTCCCCTCTTTTGTATTATTTTAAGTCTTTTACGAAGAAGGTTTTCGATGATGGCACTTGAAATTACTTGTGATTTAACAGTTATAATAAATCTCTAGTTTCAAACAATTAAATTATTTGTTTGTAAAAAATTAGTACACTTTGATTTTAATATACTCGCTCGCTCGTAGTTCCTTTAGGTAACAACCTGAATTCATCAAGTTAAGTAATATAATTATAGCACTTATTCAAATAGTGTTAAAACAAGACAGCTGATGTCACTCACACCACTTTTATTTAATTGCTACGTACTTAAAGCTACAATGATGTACCTGGATAGTCTTCCTCTTCAGTTATAGTGCTATCACTGACATGCTTTTTCCTACCATTGTCCATCTTGGATTGCTGCTGCTGGGCAACTGTTGCTTTTCTGTTCTGGCTTTTAATCTCTTGCCGTATATCTCAAGTGATATGAAGTACTTAATTTATTGTCATAACTCAACCTATTATGAAATACCACTTAAAGTATATTTTTAAAGGCCAGATTAATAGGCCTATGTATAATTAATTACTCTCATTAGTTACTGCTAACAAATTAGTTGTACTCTAATGTCGTTTTAATCTGTTGGGATTTGATAAAATTACCAAAAAAATTGACCAAAAAATATATCTGTAAACAAAACTGTTAATGTGGGAAGTTTTTTTTTATTTATTTTAACTCACATGACCACGCTATGGATTACCTCTGCGGGTAAGAGTATCACCGTGTATATATAATATATATATTTTCTGTTTTGTTATTACAGTGAAACAATTACACAGTCTTAATAGTAACAAAACAGGATACATTCAAATTCAATATTTACATGAAAACAATATCACCATTCATATTGATTCCCACTGTCCATCGTGTCAAAAAATGGCAGCTTACACAGCATGTTCCATACACTATACCGCTACAGCTAAGCAATTACAACAAATAGTTTAAAACATAATTAAATATATCCGCAAAAAAACGGAACTAAAGCTCTACAATTATTGATAAGCTGCTCTTAAAACACACCAAAAAATCCAAAAGACCTCCGAAAGAGAAAGCAAAGCCAAGCTTTGTATCAACAGAACTTTTCCCAAAGTAATCTCTTCCACCTTTAAGAAAATTAATAGGACAATCGCCTTCCGCACCAATAACAACGTTCAAAAAATACTTCACCCCCAAAACACAAGACCGTTGGAAAATAAAACAGGCGTTTATAAAATAACCTGCAATAACTGGGACAAAATCAACATTGGCCAAACGGGAAGAGCGTTTAAGGTACGTTAAGAGAGTACCTGCTGAAACATACTGTTTTGGATAACAAATCACCTGTTAGACTAATAGCACGCCACAGGTGTTGGGGCACTGATTTGCAGTAAAATATGCCGAGTTATATTTGTTGTTCGAACTCGGAGTGGTTCTTTATTTATTACATTTGTCTTATTTCATTAGTTAGATCATTGGCTATGCCTACGTGTGTATTTTGTATATAATTTTATACCTAATAAAATAAAATAAACGGTACCAGATAACTGCCACATACTTTTCCCAGTTGAAACTTTATACCTTCCCAAGAGTAGCATAGGAGGTGGTTATTTAGAATTGCAAAAGTAGGACATACCATGGAAAATATTAGATGTATGTAATACACATACATATTAGGTTTCATTCAAAATAATAACTAATAAATATTATTATTATTATTATTATTATTAAAACTATTCGATTGATTTCGAACAAATTTGCACCAAACATGTCAATTAGGCCTGTGTAGATGCACGAAAAAAGGTTTTGAAACATTTTGAAAAATAACCCTCTTTTTGCCCCAAAACCCCCAAAAATCAGTTATTATTATTATTATTATTACCTAAACGAGAATTTTTAGAAAGATGC
>JAGFPH010002886.1:45323-57575 GCA_018207615.1 Philaenus spumarius | reverse complement strand
GATTAATACATTGTCACAACAATTGTCAAGTATAAACCATTTTTTTCGATATATTTTCCTCACTAAATGAATGAATACAGAAAATACCGGCTGGCACTTTTTTACTACTCGTGCACATTATCATTTAAACATTTATATAATCTAATTAAATTTAGTGAAGTAAATACTATGATTATTTTTCTTCATAAGAAAAGTACAAGCAATATTTCTGTGTAGTTGAATTTTTAACAATTATAAACACAATTTGAGTAGTTTAGTACAAATGGAACAAAACTACTAAGGTACATTTAGCCCATTGAAATGTCAAAAGTTGGCCCTTTGAAAAATACCTAAAGTTTTTTAAATTATAAATCCAAAATTAGAAAATGTAAAAAATCTGTTTTAAAAGAAACAATTAACAAAATATTTGTTTCCAAAAATACATTTTTGGGAGAAAAATATTAAATTTCGGCAAAATTCAAAAGTTTACGTATTTAAAAAATGTATGAATACTTCAAAATGCAAAATTAGGGTTTCTAAACTATATTATAAAGGACACATATATGCTACCCAAAAATAACTTCAAGTGTAATTTTGTGCTTTGTTTTATATATATTTAGTATTCTAAAAACTAGTAGGCCTATTAGTTTTTTCACGATAACAAAGTTCATAAAAACACAAAATAATATGTTTCCGACAAGGCATAAAATAAAGAATAATAATATATTCTAAATAGGCCTACACAAAAATATAGTAAACACATTATTTAGTAAGTATACTATACCGTATTGAAAAGAAAAAATATGGCGAGTAGGCGTATTGTAAATTTTACCTTAAAAGGTTAAAAGAAACAAAATATGTTCCAAAAAGGCATACAACGAAGCCTAATTTATTATAAACAAAAATATATTAGGACTACCACATTATTTTGTAAGTAGGCTATTACAGAATGAATTAGGTAGGCCTAGTTATAGTTTTCACGCACTCAAGCAATTAATAATAGGCTACAGTGACAAGAGATAAAAGTAGACTATAATGTAATAAACCATGTACCAAATAAATCTGAAGAATCTCCTGAGTACAATGATATATAATATAACTTAATTATTGCTAAAATAGTACTCCAGGTAGGCTACTCGTTGCCAGAAAGAAGGTTAATGGGAGGAGTGAAAATAATAAATACAATGAAAAATAATTGCGTACATACTTTATTTTAGGTTTACATCACTATTTACATTTTGTACTCTTAATACTTGTACTTAATACTGTCAAAACCACTAAAAGGGCCAGTTATCTATAGACTGTAATTTCAGTTTTCACTATGTTAACACTAAATTACAACTGAACTATTTAATAAACTTAATAACTAAATCATAAACTAGGAAAAACCATACAAAAAAGCAAGAAAAACAATGAAATAACCGCAGTAATATCACAAAAATAACTAATTCCTATTTAAATAGCATTACAGTATGCAGGAAAATGGAAACAATATGGCGCAGCCAATAGAAAACAAGACGTCCGTTGACCACACTGTCTCTATCTAGTCACTGTAAGCTCTACAGAGAGCAGCACCTTACGGAACAGTTCCGCAGCGCTTTACTGTCAAAATAAAGCTACCAGCAATTTTGAGTTATTCAAGTATAAACTAATTGTTTAAAGTTCATTAATTAGCCTTTAGATGGCAGCAGCTAACATGGTTGCTTGCAACATTTATAGAATACTATAGAAAATATATCTGCAAAAACATTTATCAACTTTTCCTCAGTGAGGCGGCACACTTTTTTTGAAAACTTAAAAAAATTTGTTCCGTCTTACTGTTTAAAATTATTGCGAAACTAAATAATAAATCTACAACGAGTGTACCGATTATTTCATTTCCGGAAATAGCAAGTTGTACCCGTAAGGTGCTGCTACCTGGTTGTTAAATTAGAACCTAATTTTTTTAGTCTGGTACGTGCTGCTACCTACGCCTACGTCCAAATTGTCAACTATTATTTATTTTAAGTGTTGTGCCGTAAAGTGCTGCTACCTGAAGGTAGCTAAATATAAAACTATTTTCCACTAGTCTGGTAAGTGCTGTTACCTACGTCAAAATTGTAAACTATTAATTATTTTAATTGTTATTTTGGTACATTACCTCAATTTTATCCAGTACATTACCTGATAAAATGTCAGGTTGTAAATTGCTTTGCCGTAAAGTGCTACCGTCTGGGGCATATTTTCAAAACTATTGAAAGTATTATAATTAAAACTAGGGGAGATCCCTGCGTGCTCCGCACGCCAACCCCCAATGGAACCTTCTAAAAACAAATGTTATGTTTTATTTATAAGAAAGTTATATGATTAATAATAATAAACTCAAAATTAAGATAATAAATAATGATAACTGTTCAAATCAAATTATTTCTTATATTTCATAACAGCAGTTATAATAATGGTTAAAAGAACCAGCAAGGCTCAGGTCTACACTTTAAAACCCTAACCTAAAATTTAGAAATACAAAAATAATTGCTTCAAATTTTGAAATCAGCTGTTAATGGAAATATTGGAACAGACAGCTATATATTATCTGTTCTTTTATTCAATTTATTGTTATGGTAATAAATGTAAATACATGTGTTAGTTTATCATTCTAGGCCTAACCTAAGAATTTTTTCCGACTAAATGTACAAATATTGAAATAAAAAAAGTTTTTTATCGAAATGAATTATAGCCTATGTTACTCAGGTAAAGTGTAGTTTTTTATCAGTAAAACTATTTTTTCAATCTGTTCAGTAGTGCCAGACATTACCCCCTACATACAAACAAACAAACTTACCTCTTTATGATATTAGTATAAATGTATGAAGAGTTAATAGGACAGCCATACAACCTTCCAAAAATCACACTTATAAGGTTTCTCTATGTGTGTGTGTCAACGTGTATCTTTTATAGGTTAATAAGTAGCAGATTTTATTTAAAAATATAATTTACTTCAACTGACATATTGTTTTACATAACAGCTGTTTTATGTTTTTAATTTATTTAATTAATACCAAATGTTTTAATGTAAACTGCAGAACAGCTGTTGTATGTTTTTAAATTCTCATGTATTTCTTATGGGGATATTTCGTTTTTCGGGGATCTCAAAAACCCCTTAGTTTTTAATTTTAGAAAAAACTTATATTTTTCCCTCGTTCCTTGAATCGATACCTTTAATTTGACACCTGTCCCATCATCCTCCGATTTACCAAATTCCCACAATTTTGAATCTAAAATTTTGCTTACAGAATTATATATAAGGATTAATTATTGTGACCTTACATACATTCCATTTCTAAACAGATTTAATTATTTATTTAAAACTGTAATCTTATCATCCTTCAATATAAATTTTTTTTCTTTTTCTCAAGGTAGACTCGTTTGAAACCCACATATAATATCAGATTATTGTAATTAATTTAAAATGGACTAATTTGATAACAAAACTAGAAAAAATAACCCTTATTATTTCTAACAATGTTAAGGTTAGGCCTACTAGACATCATTTTTGACATAAACTAAATTTACTCATTAACAATTTTAAAGATCAGTAGGCTAATTTTTAGAAATGTAGTATCCTGAATAGTTGATAGGTATATAATTAATTAATTGCAATGTTGAAGTTGCACACATTTTCTTGGGGCTTACAATTTTGTTACAATTATTAGGGAGTTCTTAGTTGGCTATATTTTTCAAATGGAACCTCCAATTTTATGCATAAAAATAGACTTATATAGGCTACATTTTATTTTTAGTAATTTGTATGGGAGTTTTGGGACATACTTGCTACATATGGTCACACTTAGCCCAACTTTTTACTTTCTCCCCTATACCATAGTATATGGAGAAAGTATTGTATTCGTCAAAATTTTCGAGTTTGAGTTTTTGGTGGAAATATCCGTTTTGGGTCCCCCTGAACCAAAAAAAGTTGTTTTCGGAGTGATGTCTGTGTGTTATCAGACCTAGGGCCTAAACCAGTCATCCGATTTTGATGAAATTTGGTATGGAGGTACTTAATCCACGGTATCTCCAGGCGTTTTTTTCATTTTTGTGATTTTTTTATTTTTAAGGGTAATTTTTCCATAAAATAACGGAAAAAATCAACTTTACTCAAAAACGGCTCTAACGATTATGATTAAAATTTTATAGTTTATTAGGGACCTAAAGTACTATAAACTATAAAGTTTTAATCAAAATCGTTCGAGCCGTTTTTGAAAAAAGTTGATTTTTCCATTATTTTATGGATTTTTATGGGAAAATTACTCTTAAAAATAAAAAAAAAATTGGCTTCGTGAAATAATATTTTTTTATTAAGTTCCTATAATGAGGGAAAAAGTATGTGTCAGTTTCCTGATAACGTTTATTTATTATGAGTTAGTAGTTTTTTTAATATAAACTCAATTTTTTCAACATACATAGGACGGATATAAAATACAGTTCTATTCCACAAACATATTTTTACAACCCTACTTGTTGCAATGGCTGTACCTATGAACTAAGGTTTTAATTTTGGGTTTCAGGAGGGTTGAGGATAGGCAAATCAAATAGAATATGTTTAAATCTTTTTAAAGGCATTGGCAAGAGAAGGAATTAGGCTTATTATATTATACCAATAAATATTTGAATTGGTTATACTTTTAGTGGGTATCTATTCCATTATAAGGGCAATCCCATTGACTAAAGTAATAGAATTGTAGGCTAAATGGTTTTTATATCCATTTTTGCCATACTGACTGTTATTATTATATTATATTTATAAAATATTACTTTCCTGATCAATCTTGTACAGTAGTCGACAGCTGTTTCGCCTACCTGTCAGGCATCATCAGACAATTTTAAAACATTTAAATACAGCTTGTAGGAAGTTGGTTAAATTGCAAGCTAGGGTTAAGCCCAGTATATATCTCGTTTACAAAACAAAAAACGTCTACTACACCTCCAAGGGCCTGTAATTTATCCTATCTAAAATCATTTTTGATACAGAATACGACTTACCTTGCAGGAAAGCAGTCAACTCTTCTGACCCACTATTGTTACAATGAGTGCAGAGTTCAGGGGGGGGAGTACGCACGTTTTACAGTGTTCGTTGAGCATTAAAATTATTATGTCTCTAGACCGTTTGATAGAATATTGAGTTGAGACGCTGCTGAATCAACCTCATTGAATACATAAAGTAAATTTTTGGTCTAATTTTGGTTGCATACCTCAAATACCGTCGACAGTTCTAAATTGATTTCAGCGACAACCGGTATAACATCTCGTTATAAAAAATAAAATATGTCGAATTCGAATAATACACAAAAATTAATTTAACTTTATTATCACAGTGTGTCTTGACGTTACTTTGATGTTTTGCGGATGCGTTCTTTGATCGAGGAGTACTCTTTATAGTGAAATTAGGCATATGAGATGAAAATATAGATTGTTTTACGAGAACCCTTGAATAAATTTACTATGAATAATTATTTTAGTAGAAAATATTTACATAGAATATAAATTATAGAATATCATAGTTGAGCAATCTACGAAAATAGAGAATATAGAAAACATTTTAATATTTTTACCTAACATATTTTAATTTACACATAAAAATTTGTAAAATCTTTCCTGTCCACATTGCCCACTGTCTTTTAACTTTTGTAAAATCTTACATGTAATATCTCATCGGAGATAAGTTCAAGAGAGTACAGATAATTGAATATAATGGAATAAACTACAGAAGTAAAGGTGCGAGATGGATGCCACCCACAAGCTTGCTTTCTCATTGATATAACGACACGCACCTCAGAGAGAACGAGTGATCTCATTGGACAACTGGATTCCATTGATTAAAAAAAAAAATATGTAGATGATTAAAATTCATGTAAATTAGTGCTAAATATAATAATTGTCATATGTAATGCCGCGATCGCAAAACCAGCAATAACATTTTCTAAGATAAAATAATCAGCCATTTTCACCTGATTTCATAACATAACCCCAAAAGTGCAGACAACCATATAGAAGGCGGGAATTTAAAAAAAGATTTCTAGAGGAGATGGTTAAGAAAACAAAACAGCTGGGCAACCAAAGCTTCTGAACCATGGTTGGCGGTGGCATGAAAACAATAAAATTCATTATAAAAAAATTTCATCCAGAAAAATTAACTATGCAGTTAATAATTATTATCACCCGAAAACTTTAAAAAGTGTGATTAAACAATAAGTGCATTGTTTTATTCAGTATTAAAGGAATCCAGAGTAAAGAGCAAATCAAATATTGCATTATTGGTGAGACCAATCCATTTAGTTTGGTATTCATTTGTTGTATAAACAAATTAAGTAATAGCCTTGAGCCTTAAAGGCAAATAATTGGATAAGAATAAAATAACATAATTTGTCTGAATGGTGATGTAGAGAATTTAATAAACTTGGGATTGTCTCATTCTAATCACTTTCATTTCATCCAGGATTTTATTTTTGTGACGAAGTTCCTTAACGCCAGTTGCGATAGGAGTTAACGAATAGAAAATGTAATGCATAATGAAAAAAAGTGTTATCAATTGGTTGCTATGGCAATGACAAATATAAAATACGAGTAACGAAAAAGCGTTACAAAATTGGTTGCTACGGCAATGAATGTAAATACATTCAAGAAACATGTGTCTTGGTTCATCAATTCAAATTAATAGATGATCGGTTCCGTCCGGCGAAGTTCAGATATTATCGTCAAGCGCTGAAATTTTAGGTTAGGCCTAGAATGTAATTTTAAGTCTAGGCCTATCCTAAAATTATTGCATGTATATTTCCGTTAAGAAAGGTAAAATAACACAATAATTTTAGGTTAGGCCTGGAAGGATGAACCAACATTTTATGTTTATTGAATGTAACAATGAATGGACATTTAACTGTGTTTACCATCTTAGCTTTGATGTTTAATTCTACACCTTTATTATAATAAAATTAAACAAATGGAAACAGTAAACATTTAATTTGTATAAAAAACAATCTAATAATAAACGGCAATTGAAAGATTAAAATTATGTGCGTATGTTGCCGTTAAGGCTCGTAAAAGAATTGAAGAAAAGGTGTGATGAACTTCGTTCCTGACGAGGGTCCCACAACTGCACACATTCACTTTTTAATGAATAGATACTTGTAATGTTGATAATTAACACAGCAATATTTATTGTATTGATTTTACGAACTCTTGTTTTCTGATCCTTACTTGAGAAGAGCAGGCACCAACCCCACCCCGAGCTAAGACTCTCTTAGAATTGTAAAGGGACATATCATTGTTCCTGTAGCTAAGAAAAGTTCTAGTATATTTAACCCTCAAAGTGGAAGACTGCAGTCTCTCGGGCGCAAATGCAAGAATGCAGAAACCTTTGCGAGAATTTGCATATATTTGCATATTTTAATATCGATAATTTAATCCACCTACAATCACCCAATCGAATTAAAAGGGGCTCCATTGGAAAGGAAATGCATTAAACTTTAATTTTTGTATTTACAACTTTTCTGTAAAACGTATATTTACATACGTAATCATCATTTTAAAATATGCATATCGGACTACACGCGAATCTGCATACAATTGTACTGTTATTTCCCACTTCTTCAACGGGCAACACCATCTACAGAAGTATTTCTATCGAGATTATAAAGCTACAATTGGATTCGTCAAGATTTTATCTTTCTAATGGTGCCTTCCAATCAGATGTCACTATTTTACAGGATTAATTCAAAAGATGTCTGAAAACCCTTGCGATTTTACAGTTTTTCAACCAATGAAACAGCCCATTTGTCAACAGAGATGACGCCTACAATTCCATATGTTTTTACAGATTTCTTGATACCATTTTGTAGAGAATCGTTCGATCTTTTTAACGGTGGGAACTAAACTAGAAAAAACCAGTTTTTTGTCCGTCTAGACTACGGTGGAATGTACATATCTGGTGAGACCGTCTAGCGCGTCCGTTCCCACGTAAATCAAATGACCCGTGCCGGCGAAGTTCCATTAGATTGATGTCATTTTGTTATTCAATTAAAGATAACTCAAACACTTTTGTGAACTAAGAAAAGACAAGTGTACCGTTCTTTTCTTTGATTTATCCTCTACACTTTGTTATAATAATATTTCTTTTTTGGGCAAAGCATATATTAGTGTATTAAGTTTCAATCTAGGCCCAGTTTTGTTAGCGTAGTGTATTTGGAACATAAAAACTGTGTTTTCAAAATAAGAAATTTGAAATTGATAAATGTTTTTATACAGTTCTATTTAGAACTAAATTACAAAACTTTTTTACGCTTACGAAAAAAATACAAAAAATATTTACTACTTGTTATGTAGGCCTAAAGTTGAACTTTTTCCTTTCGTTACTGAACATTTTTTGTTTCTTGAGCTAATAACTTTTACAATTTCGAAAGAAACTAATTTTTAGTGGCATATTTGAATTCTTTGAAGTTTCTTCTAAAAAAAGGCTATTGAACACTTTTGGATTGGGGTTCATTTAGTATTTTTGGCGAATTTTTAAAAATATGCTTGCAAAACACTATAAACGGGCTTTTCAATTTTAGCTTTAACGATGCCAGTCTAGGGTTAATAGTGACTGTTTATGGATAATCCAAGAACAGTTAATGTAATTATGAACTGATAATTTTTCTTTTATTTTTGTAACTGCAACAATAATAATAAATGCAATCTGATTAGGATTTAGGCTATGCAGTTTTAGTCCTAACCTAATTTGTCATGAGACAATTTTAGTCAATGAACTTTATCATTTCTACTGAAAGCTAAAGTTTAACATTTATTGTATTTTATGTTAAACTCTTTCAAAATATTACACTCCAGACATTTTGTGGGTTTTATTTAGATTTCATGTAGAAAATAGATTAAGAACCTAAGATTTTGATCAGAAAGGAAGTAACTATCAATTATTGTCAAATTAACATTAGAGAATGTTCCAACATAAACACAGTATAGTAAACTTAATGACGGGTAGTTACAGAAATTTAATAATGCGTTTACAAATCAGACAGTGTATTTTTAGCAAACAATTTTACATATACATTAACTAGGACGAACACATATTTATGGTTACACATGTTCAGTTTGGTGATGACTATAGTGAGAGTATGGCTGACGACGTCAACCAATCAAATACAAATAAAACAAAAGTCAAACGGTTTTTTAAATAACCTTGCCGTAAGCAATCATGTTTTATATTATACTGTAGTTAGGTGAAGATATATAAATAGAAAATTAAAGAAAAATAGATTTAGTTAGTTAAATAGAAGTGAACAACAAAAGTGTGCTTTTATACAAGACTGTGACATCTAAGTTTGCAGAGTGGACAATCTTTATAACAAGATAACAAGACTAACAGTTAGGTTGGTGTTGCGAGAACTTTGTACAATTTAGAGTTCGTCTCTAAGTAATGTATATCTTTGTTTAGACGGTCCCAAGTTCTTGAAAGCAGAATCAGGCGGTGTTGTGGGTCCGCTTGCTTTGCCTTCTACTTGAGGTACGTCGGGATCCGGACCGTAGTGGAACTCCCTGTGCAGTTTACCACTGTACAGGTCCTTGATGAAGGCTTCCAGCTTGCCGGGAATATCCATGTCCTTGATGTCGCTGAACAAGTACATATGTCGGAAACTGTCGATCGCAATCAACGGAAGATCAGATTGTTTCTTCCCGAGATGTTGCAATGGATGGGCGAATCTATCGCCGTCTGCGGTAAGGAAGTTTATGTTTTCTGCAACCAAAATACATTACGTAGTACGTACTAATAAAATAAACACAACAATTTATTAAATCCACTTTCTATATACTGTATCTTGATGTATTGTATTAACAAATACGCTAAACAAAATGACCAACGCAAGATGGTATCAGCGTAATGATGACTTACATTCGGACTTATAATTGAAATCAGTAGACATGAGAAGAGACTCCTAAATCATGTTAACGTGGAAGCTTTACAGCTACTGGACACGGAACTGGATATAAGAAGACTTTACCGGCTGAAGCCACAGGATCTACCTCAATATTGAATTTTTAGATACCTAGTAAGGTTTACGTAGCTAGAACCTAGATTATGATTTAGGCTTCAATACATGTTTCTAGCTTTCTTGTATATGTATTACTTATTAGAGAAATAGCTTAAGACTGTAATAATCTAGCATTTCAAAATAAATAAATAAAAAAAAAGTTTAGCGGATATACGAATAACTGGAAGCGTTTTTGACTTAAGATCGGCCCATGTCTCTATTCGACAAGGGTTTCAGAAAATGAACTGAACCCATACTGTTCAAATAATTCGTATCTTTAAAAACACGCATTTCAGCAGCCAAGTTCAATACGTCATCGACGGTGGGTTTAGATTGCATAGGGCCCATGAATAAATCATTATTTTATATCTGTGACAGATATGTTGAGTACATCAATACACAATATGAACCCCAGGCAGTAGATGTCTTAAATAATTTTATAATCGATCACATCCTGATTTAAACGTTTTTTGGTTTGAGACTTAAAGACAGGCTATTGTTAAGACAGGCTAAAGACGATGGTTTCTAAAAGCTAAATATATTTAAATAAAAAATTCTCTTCCTCTTAAATATTTCGGATTGCTGGATTATGATAGTAATTTTACAATATCTCAACATTATTAATATTCGCTCTTCAGTACATACGCATTGTCGCATATTTGTGTTTTGCTCGTGAATTGAAGGTTTCAGAAGTTCTACTAAATGCAAATAGGATGATTTCGTTATCCTGTAAAATTCCAAAAATGTTGAGTCAGACACGCCTAACTCTTTTGTTCAGAAATAGCCTGCGGTGCCTCTCCAAGTAAGAACCCATGATCTCTGTTGTTTCCGTGATAATGGTGTAGTGTAGGGTAATAATATACCTTCATCATTACTAGTCGATGAAGAACTTGACGTTTTGAAAGCAATCTACTGAAAGTTGGGAGCATACTTCCTTAGTGATAGCTTGACGACCCGTCTGCAGATGTGAAACTAGGGAGACGACAATCGTTATTTTGCATGCTTGACGAGTTCAAACACTTCTCTCACGCATAGCGTAGGCAACGACCCGTGTGTAAACTGCCTTATCCTAATATTAATGCATAAAACTTTTTTAACGTCTTTTAACCTTACTGAAAATTTCACAAACAAATTTTCGGAAACTACTGGAAATTGGTTATTTTTTAACAAAATACGTAAACTCTTTATTGTTTCTAATTTAAAACATCAATAATAATTGCATTTTAGCTGATGGTTGAAAATCATGGAATCAAATGATTTGAAACAGAATCTTTCCCTGTAATCTCTTTCTGGAATGTAATTTGGTTTGTTTGGACAATATTTCCAACTTTACTGGCGACCAACAAACTTAGAGCTTCATCAGTGAGAAGGAATTTACAGTATAATAACAGTACACTAATTCTCACATACATACGTATAATATAACGTGTTTCATCGGCCTTAGTATTACATGAGCTACAACTACCAAATGTGTACGATACAATGATATTCGTATCTCTCAATGCCCAACTTTCCTCGGTCTGTCGTCCGACCCAATTTGCCGCTGCATGGTTCAGCTCGAGGTTAAAAAGAAGTTTTACTAATTGAAGGAGCTGGGGAAAATAGTGTCAACCATTATTTTTAGATATTCACGTTTTAAAGTTTGTCTAAATCCACCGAAAACAACAAAATTTAGTCCACCAATTTCAAGATTAGGAACTGCATTTAAGTTTTGTATTGTACAAAGAAAGCCCCTTAAAACACAATGTAAACCCCCTTTTCAACACGTTCGCTACAGAGCGTCACATATATGCGTCGCTCAGTTTATTAAAATAGACTATTGTGACTCTATAAAACAATACACATAGACTGGATCAAACAGTTATTGACATTCACCACACACCCTGAGTATGACTTTGTTTCAAATGAGTTGATATACTTTGTAATAACCTGAAAGGTATGTTCAAGCAATACCAATTTGTTTTTTTCATCTTAAGTCATTGTATATAAGCAACAATTAGTCTGTCTTGAAAATAGTAAGTTTTTTTACTTACAGTCCAAGCGTCATACATATGTGGCACTAAAACTTTGATTATTTATAATAGTTCTAAGGTAAGTTTTAACAAAATAACACATGTTTTCAAAAACAAATTAATTGTAATTGAACAAATTTAGTCGTACAGTAGAGTCCTGTTAATCCGAACAGAGTTCAGAAAAAATACCGATTTTTTAAACTTAA